>JAMXBD010002209.1:0-225486 GCA_024138025.1 Combretum micranthum | reverse complement strand
TGGTATATTCGGAATATTTTTACATTCCGAGCCTCGGGACATGTTTTTCAAGAACTGTGTCCGTTTGGGTTCAAAACGATTCGCGGTTTTACTAATCTGATCTTTTTAAGCTTCCTTATGTAATTGCGCACTATTTTATATACTAAACTCTTACTTACTTTCTCCGGATTGCTTATTCGGGGTTGCCGGACTTAAGATATTACGTCTAACTGGGGTTTTGTTGACTTTAGGGTTTCGGTTGACTTTCGGATTAAGGTTTTAAGCTAAAAGGATTCCAAAAATTTAGGGATTTACAGATGCTTTTACCACTTTTGTAAAAAATGACACATTTGAACTATATCTACCATAATAGGATAACTCTGCTTGTCACGCCCCAACGGATACCCTAAATGTAACAGCCTGCCGTACACAAAATTAAAACTTAAGAATGACTACCTAAGTCACTCGGAAGCTTTCATATTGGTACAAAGCATACGTTCACAATAAAGAGAGATCGATGAAGTTATGCATTTTAAGATAATAGCAGCGAAACATTCAAAGCAATACTGTTATGATTCATCAAAATAAAAAGTTTTCCAACTTTTACGAGGCGTTCCCCTAAAAAATATCCTTAATAACATACTCTTGCTAAGATAAATAGCTAAAACTAGAAGATTTAAAGGAAATCTAATTTAAGTCTTCAAATAGAATTCCTCCAAAAGCTTCCCAAAACATAGGTTCTACCCGGACGGTTAAGGTGATCTCTGGTATAAAACAATTATCCTACAATATCAAAAATCTATTAAGAGTAAGCATAACTAACTTAGTGAGATAATCCTTATGCAAAAGTACTCATAACAAACATTCAAACAAGTTCATTAAAGAAGCATATGAAATGTAAACAATCAAATGATTAAACAATACATATGACTATCTAGTTTTGTATGTACAATGGATTTACCCCTCTATTTTGGGTTAGGAAATGCTTTGAATTGGTCATAATCGACCTCCTTAAAATTTATGCACTTCTTAGGATTCCAAAGAACCGTACTACTAGTCCCTGGGCTTTCCTTACTTAAAGCGATCGATCCGGCTCAGCTACACTATGAGGTCGTATTGCCCAAACGTCTTAATTCCTCAAGATGTAGCTAGGCAGCTTACCTTTCTGGTTCCACGCTAAGGAGTAGTATCAAAATACGAAGATGATAATCTAAGTGATATGCATGAGCAATTTAGTTTTAAGGGATTTTTGATCCAACATTAATTCATTTAAGGCATTTAATCAATATTTGCACACACGACAAAATTCATAGAGGCATTTTATATTAATTAGCCAATCCAGCTTCGATATACTTATTTTTTATTAATCATACATAACGAATCGCATACATAGTTCCCATGATAACTCGCATGCATATCAATTTTTATCTTTTCCTAATATCTAGTGCTCTATTCTACAAGCACATACGCAAATACATAAAACATAAAGGAAAATTCACTCGGCCATGACGATCTCTATCAGTCAAAGTAATCATTGGGAAAGAGAAGATCTTGGTTCTCATCACCTAAATAAAGAAAATACCCAAATAAATATTGCATCCAAGTTCTATTTAAATTTTCTAACTCTATCTTATTAAATTTGTCAAAATTCGATTTTAAGAAAATTGCAACATAAATTAGCCATAACTTGCTCATTTTAACTCGAAATTTCATATATAATATGTCGTTTTCTACCTACTCGAAAAGATCTATTTATTTCTAAGTTTATTTTTATCATAAAAGGTTATGTAGGCCTTGGAACAGTAGAGTACATATTCACCACGAATTTCCTAACCTTCGAAAACACAATTTCCCAAACTTTTCTTCTTTCAAAAATCCTTAAACTAATATATAGATATGTATGCAGTTGAAAAATCTTTTTGATACATAAATAGACCCATATTTTATACATGACTTCATTGGGTTGTCCCAACGATTATTTTTCATAAAACAACTTGTTTTATAGGTTTGAAAAATTGGATTTTGAAAATTTTCTCCTTAAATGGTTTGAAAGAAAACTATAATTCCTTGAGTCATTATAAATAAGTGTTTTCCTTTTATATTTTATTTTTTAACTCTTTAAAGATAATTTCAACCTTAAATTTTGGTCTTTTAAGTTTCCTACCAATTTTATTTGAAAAGAAAAATTTTCAAATTTTTTTAAGTTGTAACTTATTTTCTTAGGTTGTTGGCAAATTTTTATTTCTCTAAGTGGATTTCTAAACTGGTGAGTTGATTTCTATTTTATTTTGAAAACTTATCTAGTTCTTAGTTTTTATCACGAAGTGGGTAAAAATCCTATAAATAAGCTTTTATGAAGAATTTTCACAATAATAAATTATCAATATTAAAGTTTTAAACCAAAATATTCATGCTATTATTTTGAAAAGAGAATGTATGTATACTTAGTTAAATCTTTCAAGTAATCCTCTGTGTTGATACCTTAAAGTTTCATGAGGAGCTTGTCTAAGTTTTTTAAAAGAATTTATTAAAAATAAAATTTAAGTCCTTTGATAGAAAAATCCTTACTAAGTGACAAAAATTTATTTTAGGAAGAGTGTAGTCTCATTTTATTAAAGAAAAACTCCTTCTTCCTTTTTGTTGAAATAAAATCAATATGTTCATGCGTGAATAAGAATATGTAGTTATGAGAGAGATAAAAATATCACATAATAAGATAGGGAGAGATATAAGAATCAAATAATCATAATAATAAGGTCAAGTATTTGGAGCTTTAGCTTCACCAAGGCTTTTCTTGGACTAAGATTAGACTAGTCCTAAAAAGAAAAGAAAAAAAAAGAAAAGAAAAAGTAATAATAAGAGCAATAATAATAAGATGTCAGGTTAATGAGCACTTAGGCTCTAAGAAATATATATGCTTAAATATATATAATAACATATAGAAGTTAGATTAGAGCAATAATAATAATAGTAACAATATAACAACAATAAAATAACATAATAACATAAAGAAATTTTGTGCATGAACATATTGTTGCTTCTTTAACATTATGGTCTTTGGAAACACACATTATGGTCATGTAATATTGCATGACATGAATAAGAAGATGGTTTAGAACTTTTCCCTAAGGTAGGTGATTGAATGTTTAGAAAATTTCTTAATGAAAAATGAGTATTTTATGGAGATGAAAAGGAAGAGAGCATTTGAGAGGAAATTTGTGGAGAGAGAAATTGAGAAGTAATTTGGGTGGAGTTTTGTTAAGGTAAGAAAGTGTGGAGAAAGAATGAAGAAGGAAGGGGGTATTTATAAAGTTTTGGAGTAAAAATTCGATGTAATAAAATAAAATGAAAAAGAAAATAAATTAGATATGCATGGGGAAGGGTAGCGCTGATTTTAGAGAATGGAGAGAGAGGGATTTGCTTGTTTTGTATTTTTTGTAATGAAAAGTAATAATATGTATGATATGATGTGAATAAATTTTTATGGGAAAGGTAAATTGTAAGGAATAGGTATGGTACACTGTCAGAATAAGGTGTAAGAAAAGTATAGATAGTGAAATAGTAATGAATAGTAGAAATATAGAAATGGTACTATGAATAGTAGACTAGACAATTAAAGTACCGATAGTAAGGAAAATATGCATAAACGAGCTATATCTAATATTTTCAGTTATTGAAAAATTCTAAAACTGATATTTTTGAAATCTTTATACTTTTACGAGTCTAATGGTATTATCAGAATACTTTCGCTATTTTACTTTTCGAGATATTAATTTTAGAAACTAATTTCATTCGGGTTTGAAACGAATTAAATTTTGGCAAATCTGATCTTTTTAAGCTTTCTTATATAATTCCAAACTATAATTCAAAATTATCTCATTTTTATTATTTTTACGTTTCATGCGCAAGATTGTTGGATCTAGATTCACTAGACATAACATAAAACTAGGTTGACTTTAGAATTTCGGTTTGACTTCCAGTTCTTAAGGTTTACTTATATTTACCCTAAAATCTAAGGGCTTACACTACCACTTCGTGCAAATAATTCTTGACAAATCCACAACTTTTAGACCATAATTACTACAAATAAATGAACCTACCACTAGGGAGGCGCAAATAATTTTTAATAGTTATATATTTAATGCTTGATAAATATTAGTAATATAATCATACAATAATTTAATTTGTAAGATAATATAACAAAATTAATAATAAAGATAATAATAATAATAATACTAGTTCCATAATACTCAATAATATATTTTACCATTATGTAGGTTTAATACCCTATGATGACTCATTAGGTTGCATCTCTAAGATTGTGATGATAGTGAAAATGACTATAAAACATAAGATAATGAGGGACACTGAGGCCATAAGAGCAACTCTAACCTTATATGTGTTACATATTGTAAATAGAGATGTATGGTAAATAGATGATAAATTTCTTTTATATGCACAATTAGTAAAAGTTAATATGGAAAATCTAAATAATAATTTACACATTTATAAAAAAAAAGAAAGAAAAATACTTTAACTTTCTCATTATAATAAAACTATATATTACATAATTATAGTATATATGATTTATTATAACAATGAATTTTCTACTATATTATAATTATAATATATAATTTCATAATTTTTTGCTATTTTACCTCTTTGATATTAATTTTTAATATCTTAATTAAATTTAATGAAAAGCAACCAAGTTTTTGTTCTTATAATCATAAATTTTTTATATCACCATATTTTTTTTTCAATATCTCATAAGTTTTTTTATAATACAAATTTTAACTTTTTTCTATATTTGGGTTTTATTTTTGTTTTTCTCCAAAAGATTTTATTATTCTCATCTTTGGGTCAATAATACCTTTTATTATCGGTTTATATGACATACAAGTTCGTGCTATATACAATAATACACGTGTTATATATATATATATATATATACACATACATCCATTTAATATATAATGTGTAATATATTATAATACACATGCATTATAGTGTAGATACATGTATATCATATATGTTATGAATGATATACAATATATAATACAACATACAATTACGTAAATATGTAACATACAATATATGAAAGAGAAATTCATATTTTATATATACTCTATGTCACACATGAGATAAATTATATAAAAAGTATTAAAGTTGAAGATAAGTTCATTTAAGGTATTAAAATGACGAGTGATTAAAAAGAGAAAGCAACATTTGGGGGTAAAATTCATATCAATGTTTCGAGTGATTGGAAAGAGGTATCAACATTTGATAAAGTGAGTCAAATAAAATATTAATAATTGACTGTAAAAGAAAATTAAGGAAAATTAAATAAAAACTAATCAAAACATCAATACCTCAAATGAATTTTGTGAAATGTTGATGCCTTTTTTACCTCACCTTGCAAAACGTTGATTTATAGTTTTAATCACTTGAAACATTGATACTTTAAATAAATATGTCCCTAAATGTTGATATATTTTAGTGTAATTTACCGGTTATACATATGTATTTTTTATAATAATACAATATATAAATGTTATATATAAACATATATGTCAATGTATAGTTATTTGATGTGTTATATATATAATCAATATTTGATATGTTATTATATATATTAAATACATTTTACATTAGATTTATATAATACCATGAGTTTCAAAATGACCTAAACGACCTAACTATAAGGAAAAACAATTCAATTTTATTATTTTATTTGCATAAATTACATCAAAATGTATCGACATTTGAGAGTAAGCTTATTTAAGGTCTCAATATTTTAAGTGATTAAAAAGAGAAATCAACATTTCAGAGTAAATTTATTTAAAGCATCAATGTTTCAAGTGGTTAAAAAAAGATATTAACATAAACAAAATTAAGAAAACTTGATTGAAACTAATTAGAATGTGATACCTTAAACGAACTTTGCAATTGATGCCTTATTTGATTCACTTTATAAAATGTTAATTCCTCTCAAAATGTTGATACATTAAATGAGTTTCCCCACAAATATTGATATCTTGTAGAGTAGTTTACCCTATTTTATTTTGTACTATGAACACTCTAAGATTTAAAATTAAAATAAGAGTTCTTTTCATAAAAATTCAACTATATTATGTTATAATTATAAATATTAAAACAAATTTTATTGTTGACATAAAAGCAACATCAACGTTGTAAACAAAAAATACTTCCACATATTTTCTTTTTCCATAATTCTATTAGGCTTGATTTATTGTCATAAACTTAAGAAACACTAATATAAGTAATACAAACTAAAATCTTCATTGCAAGACCATCTTTAACAATGGATGGTCATCATTAAACCTACAAATAAAAAGCATATATATATTAGCAAATAATTATATACTCTTAGTTTCTTACTTACTCCATTCTTTTATAAAGCGACGTGAGGAACTTTTTTTTTTTTTCTTTTCTTCATTAATAGAAACACTATTTCGATTGAACAACAACAAATTTGCGAATTCGAAAGCCAAGAGCCACAGTTGAGAAACCAAAGATAAGATAAAAAAAAAAATCTAATGTCCACAATAATAAAAAAAAAAAATGTCTTCTAAAAACTTTTGGTGTACTCCACGATGCTATTGGTGAATCCTTTGGGTAAGCATATTCTCTATACCCATATGATGTAAAAGATATGCTATATAAAAAGTTGTTTTTACAATTTTTATGATAATAGAAGGGTATGAAATAGTTTAAAGACAATGAAAATTAAAACATATATTTGCAAACAAGAGAAAAAGAAAAACTTTGAAGAGGTATCCAATGGCAAGAAGTACCACTATATATACTATATAACTAGTTACTTTTACAATTTTTAAAGACTTTTCTTATAATTTTGTTTCCAAAAATAAATATATAAATAAAGGGTTAATGATGAAAATGGTACCTGAACATTTGCAAAAAGAATAATTAAATACTTGGAGTTTGATTTTGAATAATTTTGTACCTAAATAAAATTTTCGTTGACTTTTTTCATACCTAAATTTAGTTTTGATAATTTTGGTACCTGAACAAAGTTTTTTTTTAGGTAAAAAAAAAAATCAACAAAAACTTTGTTTAGATACCAAATTGTTTAAAATCAAACTTTATGAACCTAATTTTTTTTTTTTTTTTGCGAAAATTTATGTACTGTTTTTATCATTATCCTTATAAATAAATAAATAAAAGGCTCACTCTATCATGAGTGAACAAATTCGCAAGATTCGTCATATGGTTCAAGTGGTCTATTTGGATAGCTTTTTCCGCTTTTTTCAATTTTAACAAATTATTTATCAAAAAATAGATACACATAAAAACTATTGGCAGTTCTCATGAAAAGATCAGATATAGATAAAAAAAAAACACAAATAAGACACATTTACACATATTGTTTCAATACAGATAAAGATACATATGAGAAACATAAAATCCAAACTAACATCTAAATCTTTAACAAAGCTATAAAGCTTCATGAATCACCATTACTTTAATTTGATAAAGAGAGGAAATCTAAAAGAAACAAGAAAAAAAATGCTGATGACATAGTATTAACAATACACCATATCCATGCAAGATCACAAAGGCTTGTGATTAAAAGAAAGCAAAGCATAGTAAGGGTAAGAAACCTTTTTTACTGAAGCTGAAAAACACATAATTTTAATGGAAAAAAAAAAGAAAAGAAAACACCTAATTTTTCTTGTTTCATACTAACATGAATAGATTTCTTCCTTTCAAAATATGTTTTGTGCATGAACTAATAGAGGAATAAACCAATAGTCACTACTATATTCAAAAAGTAACAACCACATCATGTAACATTAAATTAATAAACAAAAAATTCATCTAAGAAAGAAAAAAGTGATTCCATCAAGTTTCACCTCTCCAAACTAGAGCAACATCCCCATGGAGTCAGGCTCCAACAAGATGATTTCAAATAGTCATCAATTTCATGATCTTCATCCGAGTTTCAATAAAATTTATCATCGCCATCATCAAATAGATTATCATTCTACATTTACATGATAAAAACAACAAAGTTACATGAAAAATTAGCTCCACCATATCAAAGAACCATGACACAAAACTATAAAAAACCTATCTCGTGTCTTATAATGCGGTTCGTGTGATGCATGATTAAGTTATTTGATCATAATATTTAGGTTGATTCAAAAATGAATATTAATCTTCTTTGAACATGCATTAGTTACATCCTTTTTTTTTTTCTTTTCCAAAACAAATCCATTCAAAACTTCATTGTGAACTCATATTATACCTGTTGATATGAATTAAAGAGAACATGAATAACACTGATGCCATTAATATGAATAAAATATTGACTAGAAATTTCAAGTGCTACTAGTAATTATAAACTTTGCTAATAATAAAAGAAATAAAAAAAATCAAACATAAACATTCCATTGAATAGTGAGGAAACCGGTACTATCAAAATTAATGACGAGACCATAGAATTTCCCAAGCATTGATAACAACAACAAAGGATAAATATGTATTGGTATAGTTATACAAGTACACACATACATATAAGTAAGAAAATGGAGAATAAGTGATAATAATAATAACAATAATAATATGAACAAAAATATGTAATGGTGAGTATATTAACACAAACATATGTATTAAAAAAAATCGTGTTATAGTGATAATAATTTATATAAGTATTATTGATAAATGTAAGTAAAAATGCTAACTATATATGTATATATATATATATATGAATAGCCAAAATATAATAATTTATAGTTATAAATAATTAGCTAAGTTTGAGCTTTAACTGGTAATTCATATTATGACAAAATTAATTTTATGTAATGACAACATTACGTTAGTGTGAATCTACAAGTACACAATTTTAGGAGGAATTCTTAGAATCACTAAGTACAAGTCATAACATATGTGTTATGTGGTATATTAGGGTATGGTAATGTTGTCAATGCAGTAGTTTGAGGAATTCAGGATATAAGTATGCAGTGGCTTGCATGTTGTTTGTATAAGGTAAGGCATATCAAATGGACTAAAACTTAAAGATAACCTAATAATGGGGTGTATTGTTTGTGCATGTGTTGTTTAATCCAAGCTAGGGTGTCACAACTTTGTTAGATGATGCTAGCATGATAATTAGGCACTTAAGCCACCGATGGTGGCTTGGTGAGTAGCTGATAGGGGAAATAGTATTGAGATAACGTCTACTTAGGCTTAATGAGAAGGAATGCAGTTTGGGTCACGTTCATGGGACCGGTCGAAGCTCATTATATTATAGATTAAGATGAGTAGAGATGTAAAATGGCCGTGAACCCTATACAAGGATATTACGTAGAGATTTCTCTAAGAAGTTAAAATATTCTGCCTGCCTTAATCAGCCCCTTGAGTAGTTACTGCTACTTAGGACCCCTAAAATCTCAAAGGTTGTTGTCCAGAGTGTGAATGTTCATATTTTGATTGGTTTACCTTAAATAATAACTATAAATTGTTGATTGATGCACTACATATAGTTTTGGTACGCTTGTCATATCATGTGTGATTGTGTTGTTGTGTGCTGGGCTTCGGCTCATCCATTTAGGAATATTTTTTTTTTTAGGTACAAGTGTGGTTTAAAGATATTTTCAATGTATCCAAACTTAGGATCGGGTTTGTTAAGTAAAATGAGATTAATTATATAATCATTTGTTTTAGTTGAATTTTATAGCCTTAGTATAGGTATAAGTTGTTTAGAATTGTGGAGATGTAAAATATTAGGACTCAAAATAGCATGTAATATTTCAAATAATTATGATTTATCTATCATATGTAGATTTTTGTTTTTCTAAGCCCCTGCATACTCATAATTTGGTATGAGTATGTGGTAACTATTCACATTATTCTTCGATTTTAAGATGTGACATGTTTTAAGAATGCCAAAATGCCCTTATGTAGGGGTGAAATGCAATTCAGACAAGATTATAAGAATCAACTTTGAAGTTGAAACAAAAATAATTTTCCCTTACAATAAAGTAACCCATGTCGCCACTGAATCGACCATTTTGTTTGTTGTCCCTATTCAATCTGAGTTATCAAAGTAACGAAACCTAGGACAATAACATATTCTTTCTTCAAATCTTCTATTAAATGAGAAATAGGCATGGAAAGAGCCAATTGCATAAGTGAGCCATCATATTATCTTGAAAGTGCATTAGCTACAATATTCTCTTGATTCGACATATCGGTAATAGTATAATCATAGCCTAAAATTTTAACCGAGTATCTAGGTTGCTCAAGTGTAGAAAATACTTGAGAAAGAATCTCCATGAGACTTCTATGATATATTCTTATCATAAAATGGGATCCCAATAAATATTGTCTGCACTTCTTGACATACTCTACTGTAGCAAATAATTCTTAAACATAGGCTGATGCCTTAACCATATATATAGTGGTATTTTCTTACTGAAAGAAAAAATAGGCTTCTCATCTTGTAACAGAACAGCTCTTATTCTTGATCCCAAAGCATATGTTACTACAACAAATTACTTCCCAAGATTTTATAATACTAATATAGGAGCTGATACCAAAACATTCTTCAAAGTGTCAAAAGCACATTATGCTTCTTCTAACCACTTAAAAGCATCACTCTTCAATAGATCAATCAAAGGATTGGCTATAGAAGCCTAAGACTTGATGAATCCTCAATAATATCTTTAAAGTCCTAAGAAAGCTCTTAGTTGGTTCAAAGAAGTTGGAGTAGGCCATGCGTGAACCGCTTCTACTTTACGTGGTTCAGGTTAAACTCTTACTTGTGACACAACATGGCCAAGATACTTAATAGATGCTTATCTAAAGTCACATTTAGATTTCTTGATAAATAAGGTGTTGGCTTGCAATGCAGTTAACACCTGCTCTAAATGTGCAAGATGATCTTCCAGAACCTGCTATAGACAAGAATATCATTAAAAAAAATACAATTACAAACTTTTGTAAGTAAGATTTAAAAATTGAGTTCATCATAGATTGAAACATAGCTAAAGCATTGCTTAAGCCAAATGACATCACTAGAAACTCATACTGCCCCTCATGGGTGTGAAAAAAGTGGTCTTTAGGACATCCTATGGTGCTATACTAATCTAATCATACTCATCATGTATATCTAACTTTGAAAATATCACAACTCCATGTAGTTCATTAAGCAACTCATTAATAGTTAAAATTGGAAATTCATCTTTAATAGTGGCCTGATTAAATGCCCTATAGTTAATGCAAAATCTTCATGACTTATTCTTCTTCATAACCAGTAAGACAAGGGACGATATCACACCCCATAGGGTATCCTAAACGTAACAGCACGCCACATACTATGTAAGACTCACGAAATCCCTATCCGAGCCTTTCGAGAGTCTTGTGTAGATGTAAAGCATCCCTTTACGACAATAGAATACTCAATCAATGGAGTTAAGAAGTTTAATGCGGCATTCACTAGCCATAGATAATAAACCAAAACGCATATATATACATTACAAAAGTCTAAGGGGCATTCTCCCGCAAAATAATATCAAGTCCAATTACAGTCATCTAGAGTCCTTTAGTTTCCAACGGAAGTCTAAACAAAAGCGAAGTAAACTTCTAAGGGAAACTCCTATCTCCGGTACCTGAGCTGTGGCTTGCCTCGGCCTAAGCCAAATGAACTTGTGCTACAACAAATAAAAGCTATGGGGGTGTAAGCTAACTAGCTTAGTGAGTATAAACTTCCATATCACAATTAAGACAATTCATTCAAACAAGTGATTATTCAAGCAAATGGTATGCATCAGACAAATGAGTTAACAAACATATGACCAGCCGGAAATCATATGTGGATGGACTTACGCCCTCCATCCGGGTTAGCAGATTAACGAATCCTGCGGTACGATGCCGTTTAAGCTCACGGTCAACTGAATAATCATTCGTTTTATGGATCACGATTAACCAACAATTTCGTTTTATGGATCACGATTAACCAACAATTTCGTTTTATGGGTCACGAAAAACCAACAAATGCTAATGCTCCATCCCATCGTGATATGCATGAGTCCAATTATAATTGAGGTCAAATATGGATTATTCCAATTCTTTTAGGTGTCCAATAATTATTCGCAGACAATCAATATAACTTCTAACTAAACAAGCAGCAGCTTAACACTCGATTTTGATATTTCTTAAGTTCAACTTCACATATCAACGACAGACAAGTATATAATTCCCATATACCCTATCATGCATAATCATCTTTTTATCTTTTGCTAAACAACTAATGCCACTATCATTACAATCACAAGCAATAATTGAGAGCGGAAGTAGTACTCACTCGACCATGGTTCGCCGGTCTTTTAGTAATAGTAATCGGGTGGTAATGTATCGTCTTGCTCGGATCACCTACCAAATAAAATAACCTAATAAGAATCTCCTCACTAAACTAATTTAAGCTATACATCTACACTACACAAATCGGAATTCTCGCTATTTGCGGAAGCTCCGACTTAAAACGGCCATAACTTAGTCATTTTAACTCGGAATTTCGCAAATTTTATATCGATCTCTATCTACTTCAAAAGGTCTATCTATTCCTAATATTATTTTCAAGTTTTGAAAACATTAAGGTCACGGAACAGTGGGATCAGTTCTGTTCTGTAACTTTCCAATTCCGAAAAATTGTTTCGCATTTGATAAAAATGTTCCTAGTTGATGATTCATGTATAGATGGTATATGAATGAATTCCTAATATGAATATCATGTAATGAGCTCAATATATGCATGGTTTTGATGATCTTTGATAATGGACTCTTATGAACTCCTAATTATTAAGAACTCCATAATGATCACCTATGAAAAGCTATTCTTTCCAACTTTACATTCCCTAGGGTTTTTATGATTTTATTCTTGAAATTTACTTACCATCTAAATAAAAATGAGTTCTCAATATCTATACTAATCATGACCTTCATTTATGCATAAAAATCCACATTTTTCATTGGGTAAACGTGTTTTTAAACAAGCTACTCACAAAAATCCGAATTTTGTAAATTTCCTTTTCTTGCATTTTCTTTATGAGAAAACTTGTTTAATGCATCAAAAATTAAAGCTTCATTATATCTATTATCTAAGGACTCCATTTAACTCATAAAACATGCCATCTAAGCTTGGATACTAAGTGTTTATGTAGGCATCATCCAAAAATCGAATTTGATTATTAACCACTATATCGATATTTTTCATTCTAATTTTCACTACTTGTTTTACATTTTTCTCATGCCTAAACTCATCTAAACTTATGAAAATCATTCCTTAAGGGCATCTATTACATATACCTTCCATTTTTTATGAAAAATATGAGTTTTAAAGTGGTTTTGGTGGTTTTTAAAGTAGGGTTCCAAAATCATCCGAATTTTCAACTAAACATTCCTAACCAAATATTTTTCTTTTCAAGTTTCTTGTCTTCTGTACATGTAGATCTACCATCTAACCTATCTATACATAGGCAAGGCTACATTTTTATGATCATCAATGCATGAAAATCAAAATAATATGTGAACATAAATGTAGATGAAGTTGTGAATATCTAAACACTAGATCTACTAAATATAATGCATGAATCATGAGTTTCATGGCATGAACATAAATATCTATGCAAGATTCCTACTTTACATGCATGAACAAGATAATATCTCAACAAAAACTCCTTTAAACTCTAGACCCACTTCTTGTGATGGCTTGATATTCTTGTACAAGTGTTTTCATGTCCCTATCATATGCTCATTGGGATTAAATGTGAAAAACACACATGAATAGCTTTGCCATTACAAGAAAAGGTAGGAATAAGGTTTAGAATCATCACCTAAAGAAGATTGGAAGATGAAATGAAGAGGAAAAGAGTTGTGTGTGTGAGTGAGAGGGGGGGGGGGGGGGGGGGGAGGTGGGTGGGGTTGGGGTTGTCACGGCACAAATGGGAGGAAGAAGAGAGGGTTTTTGTCTTTGAAAAATTTTTAGAAGAGTGAAAATGAAGAGAGAGAGAGAGAAAAAGAAGCTTATATATGAATATATTAGGGTTTTTAATTGATTAAATTAGCTAAAATAAAACAATTGAGAGGGTGAAAGGGGGGAGGGGGCGCCGGCCAAGAGGGAGGAGTGAGAGAGACAGTTTGGAATTTTTACAAATTTGTATTTTATGTAATTAAAATGTAATAAATGTAATAATTATTTAGAAAACAAAAATTCTTGGAATAGAAAATTGTAGTGAGTAGTTGTAAGGATGTAAGAATAGGGTATGGGTAGTGTGTAGTGTAGGTTGTACTTGTGAATAGTAGACAAGATATCTACTTTACCGGTTGTAACGAAAACACGAGAAAAAGCTATAACTATAATTTTTATAGCCCAGAAAATTATAAAATTGATATTTTTGGAATCTTTATAAAATTACGGTTCTAATGAATATTCCGGAACATTTTTCTGAGTTCGTGGTCCCGAGGCACGCTTTTCCGTAATTGAGCTCGGGAAGGCCCAGAATTGAAAAATTCCCGAATTTAAAACTTTCAAAGGTCTAAAATATACTTTAGAATGATAATTCATATTCATTTATTTTATAAAACTTCTTTTATTATAAAACCGAAGGAAAGCCGGATTTAGGGTTCCTAAGCTTCTCTCACTAGACTTGAACGGAACCGGATTAGGGTTTCGCTTTTCAACTCCCGGGGTTTTCTTAACTACTGAGAATACCGGGGTTTACAGACGAAAAAGGACTTTTTCTACATTGAATAATGCCTTGTTCCAAATCTCCTTTACTTAACGCTCTATTCCCTCCTTTTGAAAATGAAGATATATATATAAGGCTTTACATTTATAGCATCTACCCCATTAACTAAATGAATCTGGTGTTGAATTGATCTTAATGGGGGCAATGATGATGGTGGCTCAAATATTGATGATAATCTGCCCAATTCAATAGAGCTATTGGTTATAGTATTCACTAAAAAAGAATCTATCTAACCACTAAATGGTAGAAAATGCTACATCCACTTTCATGAGCCGCCTTAACTGATTGTGGGAAATCAATTGTGTTGGAACATCCTGGTCACCCACGAGAGTAATATGAGAACCCACGTTAGTAATAGTCATGACTAATGCACTAGTCAATTGTAACAGGTCTCAATTCTTCAACCATTGTACTCCTAGAAACACCTCAGAACCATGTATATCTAGTATATGAAAGGTATCAGCAAAGGTCAATCCTTGAATATTCACATTGATACTCATGCACTATCTTTGACACTTCAATTTCTGGCCATTTGCTAACATTACATTAAATCGAGATGCTAGTGAAATAGTCAATCCCAAAAGTTTAGCAACATAACTTTACATAAAAGTGTGTGCTGCCAAAGTCAGCCAATACTAAAATTTTCTTGAATTTATTGTACCATAAAATTTAAGTGTACTAGGAATCATTTCTCCATTCAACACATGATAACTAATAGCGCAATGCATATCACACTCATCATTTTCATTTGTATTTTTAGCTAAGTCATCTCATTACTATCATTGTACATTTCATCTGAAAGTAACAAAAGAAATTTCATCTTACATTTATGATTTTTACTGAATTTTTTATCATAATCAAACCAAATACCTTTTTCTCTCCTTATTTGCATATTTTCAGGTGATAATCAATTAGTAGAACTAGATGATGCATTACCTAATTGACTAGTCTTATTTGCATTTAATTGCTATGGTTTTGCAAACTATAATGGAGCTTAATTATTACTTGTGAAAGCATTCTACTTAAACAACTTGAATCCACCTGATTGCTCACTTAACTTGTCCTCATGCATTTTAGCTAACCATAATGTAGCCATCAAATCTTTGAGTTGAGATATTTATACTTCACGTTTAATGACAGGTTTCAATCTTGATATAAAGCAACTAAGCAAGAAAGATTCTAGTAACCTTATAGTCCTATTAGACAATTCTTTAAAATGTGATTGATATTAAGCCACTAAGAATCTTGCATCAATTTAAACAACTTGCCTTGCACATCCTCATATCCAAATGGCCAAAAACATGTTTGCAAGGCTTTAGTAAACATAGTTGTCGAGCCTGGATTTTCCCACTTATCTGGTTTATTTCTTCTAACCCGATTCACATTAAACCCGAACCCATTTAACATGAATCCTCGACTAGGGGTTAAAAGAAATTTTTTTAAAAAATTAGAGTCGCCACCCGATATAAATCGGGAAAAAATAAAAGCTAGGATCAATGGGTCGGTTGATCCTAACTTAGCTACTAGTATGCGAAAATTTGATTTAAAAAAAAAACAAACTTTTAAAACCAGATATCATGGATTCGGGGGCTAACCTATTAAAACCAAACTGGTTACCACTTTCGGAATTTTAAATTTATAATCTATCCTTTATATGCTCAAAAAATTTAAGTGAAACAAAAATATTTACAAGTCAAATCATTCATTTTTATTTTTTATGTTCTTTTCTTCATTTTTATTTTTTATTATTTTTTTAGAACATAAACATCAACAAAATATCTTATATTTACAAAAATATTTATTCACAATAAAGAAAAACAAAAATATTTTTTATTTTTTATGTCGCCCCGCAGGTGCCTACGTACTCGCTAATCGAGATCAGACAAAACGTAGTTCTTTTAAAAAAAAACTTAGTTTGTTGGTCAATTTTAATTTTTTGAACTGTTTTCATTTTAAGTTCATTAAATTTTCAAGTTTTTTTTAAAAAAATCATTTTTTTTATGATCCTATGATCTAATCAATTGATTTTTTATTTTATGAAAACATATTTTTCTAAGTCCGAAAATCATTTTTTTTTTAGAAATTTTGTTCTTTGGAAAATCCAATTTTATCATTTTTATTTATTTTTTATTTTTTATTATTTTATTTATTTTTTTTAAAAAAATCATCACATAAACTCACAATATATCCAGAATAATTTACAATATATTAAAAATATTTTTCATGCATTAAATATGCATTTCCAAGGCAATTTGTGTATAAATACACATTAAAAATATTTAAAAAATTAAAAAATAAAAAAAAAAATTTATATGAAAAATAAATATTTTGAATTTTCTGGATTTTTCTGAATTTTTCTGAATTTTTTATGAATTTTTATGAATTTTTTTCTATTTTTTGCTATTTTTTTATTATTTTCTGAAATTAATTATATAATAAAAATATAATAAAATAATACGGATTAACCTGGACCGTTGGATAAAGCGGACGAAATCTGGAGCGTCGATCGCGCTAACCGATCTGGATCGTCTGATCTTGTTGACTCGATCTGAGCCGTCTGATCGCTTGATTGAATCTGGACCGTCTGATCGCTTGATGAAATCTGGGCCGTCTGATCGCTTGATGAAATCTGGGCCGTCTGATCGCTTGATGAAATATGGGCCGTCTGATTGCTTGATCAAATCTGAGCCGCTGATCTGCTTGATTGAATCTGGGCCGTCTGATCTGCTTGATTGAATCTGGACCGTCCGATCTGAGTTGACCGTTGACCGATGACCAACGACCATTGACCGATGACCGACCGGATTGGATTCAGATTTTCAGGTCGGATCTCGGAGCTCCGACGGGTGAAGAAGACGATGACGCGACTTTTAGGGGCGGATTCCCGCGGCTCCGGTGGTCCTCGGTGGCTGGAAACTTGTCGGCCCGACTCCTATGGTGGTGGCGCGTCCTTTGGTGGTGGTGGCGTTCACTCAGAACGGCGGCAAGGGGCGGTTCCGGCGGTGGTTGTACGGCGGCGTTGATGAACAAAATTAAAAAAAATTTTCAGAGATTAATTTGAGTGATTCGATCAAATCTAAGCACACTATATCATCTAAATCAAGTTTCTAACATTCTAAAACGCTCAATTTGGATTAGATCTGATCCAATCAATTCGAATTTGAAAAATTCGAATTTTTCATCCTAAATTCGAGAACTTCGAATTGGCTTTGTTATGTATGTGTTTTCTTCAAATTGACTTGTGCCTTTTGATCCTAGGACTTCCTATTTATAGGTTGCAAGCTCAATTTTCAGTTTCGAACAGTTTCAAAAATGAATCGATTTTTGCCCCTTGATTTTTCCACAAATTTAATCAATAATTTGGGTTTGATTCAATCTTGTAACTGATGAATTGATGATTGCTTTCATATTCCATGTCAGATTCATCCAATGTAAGTAGATTAATTGTCCAATCTTTCCAATTCTTGTAACTCCTCATTCATGTGCCATTGAATGCTCACAAATTGCATTTTTTTCTAATTTTTTTTTATACGAATTTTGTGACTTTTGGGTTGTTTTTGCACTAATCTTTCATGTTCTATAACCACTTTGCAATTCCATCATCAATTTTGACAATTAATGTTGTTTTGTCAGTTAAAAACCGATGCAAAGTAAGGCAAAAAGTCACATTTGAGGAAGATGCAAAGGCAAAAATAATGAGATGATAAAAAAGACAAAATTTTGCCTTTGCTAGGGTTTGAACTTGTGTCATTGAGCTTGGATGTGTGTTTGGGTCAATGCATTTAACCTATAGGCCATTTGGCCTGTGCCTTGATCACTTAGCCAATTTCATCAATACTTAAGGCTTTTTTTTTTTTAAATGAGTTTAATTAAATTTTAAGCCTTAATTAATTGGGCAAAAATTGGGTGTCTACAATAGTCCAATAACTAAGTTTCTTGTTTAGATACATCTACTTATACTAATTGAGTGCATCACCTTCTAATGTGAAAGATACTATTGTAATTCTTTGTTCATGAGGAATATTATGAAAAACAAAGAACTGGTCGACTTTAAAAAGCCACCCAGTAATTTCTTCACCTGAGAATTTAGGAATCTCTAATTTGATTCCTTTGATTAATTTCTCATATTGAGAAGCATCCTTTAAAGTGATGAATCTTGCTTATTCTAAATGTTATGTTGTTGACCTGAAAGATTCTAATTTGATTCCATTTTTCAATCCTTCACTCATCTTCCTCAAACTTTCTTGATTAGACACTAATACTTTTTTTTTAACTGAATCCATGTCTTTAATGTTTTCTTGAGAACGAGTTAAAAGTGCCATTGACAATATCAAGATCGATTAGTAGTTGATGAGAGAGCCAAATATTAAGATGACTTAACGCACAAAAATACTCTCAATGCCTGAAGTATTTAAGCTCTCTTGAGATGTTTCCTCACTCTTTTCGCCTCTTGTAAATCACAGAAAGCTAAGAAACAACCTTAACTCTCTTTCTGTTGCTTCTCTCTTGTGTCAATAAAATATCCAAGATTTCATTGTATAATTAATTTGAATACACATGTAATATGCATGTTTGAAATATGGAAATTATAGTGGATAATTACAAATAAAATGAGATGTGTTGGTATGATTCATTAATAATGATGAATTGTGTGTTTGATTGAGTTAATATAAATTAGAGTTGAAATGGTGTTGTATGTTGTGTGTATTAGTATAATATGATTTTTTTCTTACTTGATAAATTTTATGCATGTAATGCTCATATTGCACAAAACAAAACCCAAGCAAAAAAAAAAAAAAAAAACAAACTTAGCAGATTTTTTGCTCATTTTTAAGCCCAAAATCAAGCCTAAAGTCCACTTAATTTCCTTCCAAAATCTACCACCAAAGTCAACACTTAAGGGATAATATCAAGCCTCATTTTGACATAGAAATAAACATCTAAAACAGATGAAAAACAAACTCAAAATAGACCCAAAATTCGTGGGAAATTTCAAGCCTATTTTCCTAACCTTTTTGTAATAGCCATGAATTCCCAATATCCTGTTATATATGTGTGTTAATAGTTTTGCATATTAGAGTAAATAAATAGCAAGTATGGCATATAAATTAAGTAGCATAATTTAATGCATGTGTTTTAAGAATGTAAAATACATGTGTTTGCATTAGTATAATAAGTGCTTAATATTAATATATATGTAATATGTATTTGTCTTATTAAGAGTTATGTTTAGTTAATGTGGTTAGATGAATGATGAAGTGAGTAAAATTTAATTTAATGCATGTTGCATGTACGTGTGAGTGTGATGGCAGATTTTTTTTAACCCAAAAACAAGCCCAAAGCCTTGTTTCAATTTAAATAAATAGCCCACATAAAGCCCAACTTAAGCCCAATTAAAAGCCTTGCTAATGTGCTACCTTTATAGTCAAAGAATGGATAAGATTAAGATAAAAATCTTGCAATTTTCATCCAAAATCAGACCCTTCAAGACATCCCTCTAAACATACCCAAACTCAACATTTTTCTCTTCCAAAGCCACTCCAACATCAAGGCCAAGTCCCCTATCCAAATTCCTATAAGTTGACCATTAAGAGCTCATACTAAAGCCTTCTAACCAAGCCCAAATTATTAGGGTAAGTGTATGTTATATTTAGTGCAAGTTTGTTAATTTAGAGATTATGTCAAATATGAATATTGTGTTGTTATGAGCTTTAATAGTTTGCAATTGTTGGTTAATTGTTGAGAAGTCTTTGGGCTGCCATATGAAGTTGTCATATGTGTATGTTAAGTAGTTGAAGTGTGTTGGTGAAAATGAAGTGGAATATGAGTAGCGTAGTTAGGGTTAGTGAAGTTGTGTATGTGTTGAATGCTGTATTGAATGAAGAGTAGAATTTAAAATGATATTTATGTTGTTTGATGAGTTGGAAGTGAATAGATAATGTTAAGTTCATACACCAAGTAGTAGGAAGCTTAATATGTGTTTTGAAGAGAGTTTGAATGTGTAAAAGTTGATATATTATGTAAAAGAAACATGGAAAATGCATGGATAGCTGTCAAAAAAAATTTTCTAAATCAGCACTACCTGGTGCACGGGCATGCACAGGCTTGTGCTGATCAAAATAAGCTCTCGGGTCACTTTTTCAACCTCAGCCCCACCTTCTACACGGGAGTGTATGTGGCTGTGCTGGTCATAAAACATTGAAAAACTTCTCTCGGTCACTTTTTAGTGCCCTACGTGGCCCCGAGCACGGCCATGTACTAGGTAGTGTACTTTCCCCTGTTTCGCAGCTTGTTAGTAAATTATCCATAACTTTTTCATCAAACCCTCGATCGAGGTGATTCAAGTTGCTATGGATAAAAGAGACTATAACTTTCATATTTTGAGTTTTGACAAATTTCAAAATTATCATTGCTTAAATTTCGCTTCTTTCCAGCTCATACATTTTCCAAACAAAGTTTAAAAACTCGTTTTTGCATGTTAAATGTGTGATTGCTTAGGAAATGGATCTTTTTGGACTAAAATGAGATAGATTAATGATATTTGATGTGTAATGATGATTTTGTAGGCTTGTATGATCTTAATAAATGTATAAATGATATGTTATGACCTTGTGTTATATTTATTTGAAATTCCATGAGTGCTAGACTTAGATTTAGTTATGTTTTATGCATAAAACTAAGTAGAAATGTCAATTGAGTTGATTTTCCTTGTAACAGTGATAGATACTCCTTTGAGTTCTTCAACTGATCCTCTTTTGAGTGCTCCTATTGATTCTCTTTATAGCAGAGGTACGCAGTGACTTGCTTGAATGGTTGTTAGGATAGGCACTCTTTGAATTGACTTAAATTCAAGATGACTTAAGTTTGCGTGAATTGATTGTGTTTTTCGCCTTTAAATCCGATCCGAAGAGTGGCAAACCTACCATGATGCAATGACATGTTATAATAGGCACTTAAGCCTTTTGTCATGATGCAATAACTTCATACCATGATGCAATGGTCACTTCTTTTTAAATGGTTAGGCGGGTAATCGATAGGGTGGATAGTATCGAGGTAACATTTGCTTATTCTTAAGAGAAAATAATATAATTTAATTCAATGTTTATGGGAACATGTGAATTAATTTATATTATGGATTAAGTTAAGTAAAGTTAAGCTATGAACCCTAAACGAGATTACTTTTTCTTTGTAAAGCTATCTATGAGATATAGGCATTCGGGCTACCTATACCAACCCCCTAAGCATCGAGAGCGTTACTCAGGACCCCAGATTTCCCTCGATTATCTCAGAGTTTGAGTACTCTAGCGTTGATTTGTTTAATAAATATTAAAGAAAAATAAAATGTGATATTAAGTTGTTGCATTGCATTAATTTAAGTTAGCCTGCCATTTCGCCTTTGGTTTTGTTGTTGTATACTAGGCCTTTGGCTCACTGTTGTTTCTTTTCAGGTGATGATTATGACTATTATGATGCTTTGGGATATGGGACAGACTGGGAGAAATTCTTGGATGAATGGGACGAGTAGGATTCCAAGTGGCAAGTGGTTTAAGAAGAAGTTTTTGTAGAAAGATGTTTTGGAAACTTAAATGTATTTTGTATACAAGGCTTGTTAGTTAAGCCTCGTGTTGTATAAAGAGATTCTAAAGTTTGTTTTCTTATTAGGGTTAAATAAGATGAAATCCTTTTTGTTGTTTCATAAGATTAACACAAGCTTTTGTAATCTTTTGTTTTAATGTATATATCTACTCATGTGAGCAATCTTTGTTTTAAAAGTTTTTTTTTTTAAATGAAGGTATAGTGGTATTAAACAAATAATCAACATAAACAAGTAGTTTTAGGACAACCTTACACATAATATGAAAATATTATATGTGGTTGGTGACTTGACATGTTTAATTTTAGGATTAAATAGGTCAAGTCTGTACACTTTTTGCTCAAGTTTCCTTGCTCAATTCACTTCCACTCATCATCTATAAGTTAAGATAAGCTTACATGTCTTTTGTGATGATTATTACCTCTTTATTCCAAGAAATTTCTATCAAAAGTTAGTTCATGGTAGATTACAAGTAATCTTGATATGTTGAGTTGTTAAGGAAGCTTTTAGATCCTTGAAGTTCTAGTAGATGAGATCTTGGTGTGGTTGTTGAGTACAAGAAGTGTTGAAGTTGTTATGAAGGTGAAAGTTGGAGATGTATGAGTTATTAAAGTAGTGGGATGATTCATATGGGGTTATTCATGTGTGATGTTTCATGTGGCAAGTGGAAGTTATTGAATGCTTGAGAAGTAGTGTTTATATGATTTGGAGTGTGTTGAAGTGTTTAGAGATAGAAAAGTGATGGTAAGATAAGTGGTTACATGTGTAAGAGTTGTTTTGAGATAGTGTATGTCTTGATAATGATGATGAAGCGATTAAAAGTGGATTAGAAGGTTGTTTGTAATTTAAAAGTAAGTTTACATCATAATTTTGATATGTTTTGATCAAAGGAAGTCATGTTGTTAAAGTATAAGAAGTGAAAAATTCGAATTAAAGTCTTTTGGATCATTCCCTTGTCAATAACGGGCGTTACAGAGGGTGTTATGCCCTTTGATCTATGCTTTTCCTCTTATCACACCCGTGACGGAGGGAGTGATCAGCCCTCTAATGCCTATCACACCCTTCATCACGCTCGTGACAAAAGGAGTGATGGCCTCTGGTTACCATTTTCGCCCGTCATACCCTTCATCACACCCGTGAAGTAGGGAGTGATTGGCCTTTGATGCTCATCACACTCTCCATAACGAGGGTTATAGAGGGGGTGATGGTCTCTGGTTAAATAATAATAATAATAATATGTACATGTGTAAAACAGAAATATATTGAGTTATGTATTGCTATGAGTTTTCATTTAAGTTTGCTATGTGAATGAGTGTTTAACAATTGTTATGGATTAATGATGTTTATATGAAATGAAACAAATAATAAATAAATAAATAATAATAATAACAATAATAATAATAATAATAATAATAATAATGAATGATGATGATGATGATGATGATGTGAAAATAGATGGATATATTATATATAGAGATACATGTTTGAAGATCAAGATATAAAATGATT
Source organism: Combretum micranthum (assembly GCA_024138025.1). Lineage (NCBI taxonomy): Eukaryota > Viridiplantae > Streptophyta > Magnoliopsida > Myrtales > Combretaceae > Combretum > Combretum micranthum. The sequence goes on along the minus strand of JAMXBD010002209.1, from coordinate 201,609 downwards.
TGAATTTAATTAAGTGTGATAAACGGCTAAGTATTTAATGACTATTGTGGAATAATGTTGTTTTACATGAAATGACTTTCTTTAACAAATTTGTCTACTCACTTGAGCTTGAGCATAGGTCTTTTGTCAGCTAAGTCCATTTATTCAGGTACATAGTAACTTTAATTATTGTTTGCTTAGGATAAGCATTATTTAAATCAATTCTAATCAAAGAGGAATTATAAATTGTTTGAATTGGTTGTGTTTTTGCTGTTTAATCTTATCTGAGGAGCAACAATCTTGTCCGAGCGAACACGGTAGTTAGGCTCTTAAGCCACCTCTGTCATGGTGCCATGACTTTTATAAGTGGCTCGACGGGTAATTGATAGGGAGAATAATATTGGTGTAACATTTGCTTATTCTTAAGAAGAAATAATATGATTTAGTTCACGTTTATAGGACCGGTTAAACTAAGTAATATTATGGATTAAGTTAAGTAAAGTTGAGTAACTACTATTAACCCTAGATGAAATTACTTTTCTCTTTATTTGTTATATCATCTAGGTGATATAGGTATTCGAGCTGCCTATATCAACCCCCTGAGCATTGTGTCATTACTCAGGACCCCCCAGCTTCCCAATGGCTTGCTTCGAAGTTTGAATACTTCTTTGTTGCTTGACAAACTGAAATATTAGATAATAAATTGATGGTTGATGCAATGTATATAGTTTAAGTATGCCTATCACTTCATATGTATTTGTGTTACTTGTGTACTGGGCCTTTGGCTCATGATCTTTTATTTCAGGTATTGATGAAGATGAGTTTTATATTTAGTTGGGATATGGAGCTGATTTTGAGGACTTTTTGGATAATTTGGATGAATAGGAATCCTTACCTTGATGGTGGAAGGCCTTTGTAATAGAATAGGAGGAATGTTTTTGGATTAATGTATCTTTACAATAGGTATTTTGATAACTTATGTGTATTTTATTATAGGTATGTCCTAGAGTTTAAGTTTTGAAACTCTCATGTTTGTATATATATATAGTAATCCTTTTGTCTTATATATAAGAGAGATAAGGAAGTTTGTAATATTATGTGTGAAGTTCTTTTTATGAGATGTTAACAACGAACCTTATAACAGGTTTAGGTAATTCTACAAACTTTTTCTACAGACAGCATTACATGTAATCTTTAAGGTTACATATGGCTGGGGGACTGGATTTGTACATTTTAATTAAGTAGTGAATTCGAGTCCTTACAATTAATCTCTAATTGATATTAATTCTTGTTTCTTTATGATTACAAGTATGAAATGGTGACTATGTAGCTATTCGAGAAGCTACCAACTCCAAGAACTCTATTTCAATAGTAAATTGGTTCATAACCCTATTTCATCCAACTCATTCATTTATATATACGCAGAAGTAGTTATAACTACTTTTCTATTGATTCTAATGTAGTTTTGTTGTTTAACTAGATCTGGTACATGTATAATGGACTAGTATGTGTAATCTTTAAGCTACTTTAGCTTTTGTCTATTCCTATGTAACCAAGATGTAACATATAGACTCCACCTGGCTTAAAATATCAAGAAACATCAGGAAACAAACTTATCTACAAACAGTCAACTTATATTAAAGAATTTCTTTTTTCGCAAAGAGCAGCTTATTCTTATATTTTATTGAGCTTAATTTGTAGAGGAACTTTATATTTTTTAAATCCTCAAAGATTTGATACTTCTTGAGAAGTGTGTGAGAGTTATTTATCACTATAGTTGAGTGTTAGCTTAAAGTTTAAGCTAGGGAGACTCAATAGTGAGACTTTACCAAGACGGTGGCTTGCTTGTACTCTCATTTGAATTTTGATATAGTGAAACACAACCGGTTAAGTCAACCGGGACCCCGGAATGGAGCTGGAAGAGTGAACTGATGCACAAGGCGGAACCACTATAATTTGCTGCCTGATCTTCTAACTCTGCTCTTTTAATTACTGCATTTTATTTATTTAGTTGTTCTCACGGTTTTCAACATTATTTTGTTTTTATTTAAAAGAGGCGAAAATTTTCATATAATAATCAATTCACCCCCTCTTGATTATTTTAACGGGACCAACAGTTGGTATCAGAGCAAGACTCTTTTATCTAATTGAGTGATCCAAACAAAATGACTGAGAACAATGTTGCAATTCATAGAGCTCCATATTTTGATGGTTCAAATTATCTTTACTGGAAAATGCGAATGTCAACTTACATAAAAGCTAATGATTATGCTTCTTGGCAGGTGATCCAATTTGGAGACAATCCAATAGCAATATCTGATGATGCTAGTTTCACAGATGACAGCTAAAGTTGATTGAGAAGAACAATAAGGCTAAGAATCTCTTACTCACAACCATAGCTCCTTCTGAATTTTATCTAATTTCTTCCTGTGAATCGGCAAAGGAAATTTGGGATACTCTTTCAAAAACTTATGAAGGAACAACACAATTAAGGAAACAAAATCAATGCATTACTTCAACGTTATGAATTATTTAAAATTAAGTCTGATGAGAAAATTAAAGATGCTTTAATCGATTCACTGCTATTACTAATGAGCTAACCTCACTTGGAAAGAAATTAGATGATTCTAATCTTGTTAGGAAAATGCTTCGAATTTTGCTAAAATCGTGGGATGCCAAAAAGACAGCTATAGAAGAAGCTCAAGATTTAAATAAGCTGACACTTAGTCAGTTAAGGGAAAAGCTGATGGCATACGAGTCACATCATGATACAACTAAGAACCAGAAAATAGTTCAAAGGCAATAGCTTTCAAAGCCAAAAGAGTTGTTGAATCTGATTCAGAAGAGGACAGTGATGACAAAATATTAACATGCTTACAAGGAGATTCAACAAATTCTTGAAGAAAAAGAAAGGTAAAAAGTTCAAAAGTTTCAATAGATCTAACAAATTTGATGCAGGAAAAGGCTATAAGGACAAAGAGGAAAAGAAGAGAAGAAAGAAATGTGTGTTACGAATGTAAAAAACCGGACATATTAAATATGAGTGCCTGTTTTAATCAAAAAATTGAAAAATTCAAGAAGAAAAGTCAGCAATGATGGCAACTTGGAGCGATTTATGAGTCAGAAGCTGATTCAGAGCTATAAGTGATAATGAAGAAGAAGCAAACCTTTGTCTCATGGCTACTTCTGAGGTAACTTCTGAAACTGATGATGAATCAATTGAAGATGATATGATTGCTGAAATGGAAAAACTTTTGAAAGCTCTTAAAAGGCTGATACAAAACTTGCTAAGTATGATAATGAAATAAAGTCTCTTAAGAATGAAAAAGACACTTTGAAACAAACCAATGCTTTGCTTGTGATGAAAATGATATCTTAAAACGTGACAATGAAAAATTTTATCAAGATAATGAAAAGCTAAGAAAAGATAATAGCATGTTAAAAAATGAAACCGGTGTTTTGAAAGTAAAAATTGATGAGTTATCTAATTCGGTAAAGAACACCATCAATAAATTCAATGAAAGTGATAAAAAATTAAACATGTTGATTTCTTCACAAAGATTATCTTGTGAAAGCATGGTTTAGGATATGAACATGGTTCTAGTTCAAATGCATCTAAGAAACTGTGTTTGAAAGCTAAACCAAATGTGAATGCTAAAACTGTTGTGAATGTTGAATCTGACGTGAAAAAGAATGATCATAAAGTGCATAGTGAAAAAGGAAAGTTTATTTCAAATACCAGAAGTTACACAGAAAGAAAATATCCTTCTTATGGATATTATCAATACAATACCAGAAGGTATATCAGAAGTTATCCAAGACAAAAATTGGAGACAGGTAAACAACAGGTATTGGAATAACAATAATACATATACATGTTTCTTTTGTAATAGACATGGTCACATAGAAAAGTACTGTTATTATAAAAGAAACAAGCTCAGTACTCAACAAGTAAAACAAAGAAATGAAACGAGCTTGTCTTATAAAGGACCCAAACTTGTTTAGGTTCCTAAAAAGGTTTAATCCTTTTTGTTTTTGCAGGAACATGAAGCTAAAATCAAAGGAACATGGTATCTTGATAGTGGATGTTCCCGACATATGATAGGAAATGCTTCATTGTTCAATAGCATTACATGGGAAGAAAAAGGATATGTAAAATTTGGCAATGATAGTAGAGGTAAAATTGTAGCAACTGGAACAATTGGTATGCCTCCTCATACTATAGAAAATGTTTACTTAGTAAAAGGCTTGAAACATAACTTATTAAGTATCAGTCAGCTATGTGATAAAGGATATAAAATGGTTTTTGAAAAAGATAAATGTTTTGCTTTTAATGAAAATGGTGTAAAACTATTTGAAGGCTTTAGAAAGAAGAATATTTATCTGATAAAACCTAATAAAGTTGAAGATGCATGCTGTCTATTATCTATGAATGATCATATCTTTGTATGGCATAAACGTTTAGGACATGTTAATTTTAATCAATTAGAAAAATTGGCTAAAAAGAATATAATAAGAGGATTACCTAAAATAAATATTAAACAAGATGTGAAATGTGATACATGTTTAAAAAATAAAATGGTATCTGTTTCTCATAAAAGTAAAAATGGAATATCAACTAAAAGACCTCTTGAGTTGTTGCATCTTGATCTTTTTGGACCTACTAGAACTCTTAGCATGGGTGGATGTAAATATGGATTTGTTGTTGTTGATGATTTTTCGAGATATACTTGGGTTATGTTCTTGCGACATAAAAAGGACACCTTTGATTCTTTTCAAAAATTTGCAAAACAGATACAAAACGAAAAAGGAGTTTCCATAATTAGTCTTCGAACTGATCATGGAACAGAATTTCAAAATACAAAGTTTATAAATTTTTGTGAAGAACATGGTATCTCTCATAATTTCTCAGCTCCATATACACCTCAACAAAATGGAGTTGTAGAACGCAAGAATAGAACCTTACAAGAAATGACTAGATCTATGTTAAATGAGAGTGGTATTGCTGAGTATTTTTGAGCAGAAGCAGTGTCTATAGCTTGCTACATTATCAATCGAGTGTATATTCGACCCATGACATCAAAGACTGCTTATGAACTGTTTCGAGGTAAGAAGCCTACTGTTTCGTATTTTCATGTTTTTGGATCTAAATGCTTTGTGAAAAAGAATGCTCACAATCTTGGTAAGTTCGATGAAAGATCTGAAGAAGCAATATTTTTAGGTTATTCTTTAAATAGTCGTGCTTATCGTGTATAACAAATCATCAAAAATTGTTGAGGAATCAATTAATGTTAAGTTTGTTGAAGATACAAAGGATGACGAATCAGATGAAGAAAAGGATTTCAATCCTAAAGCAGAAACTGGTACAGAACCTATATCTGAAATATCTAACCTTCCAGAAGTTAAGTCAGAAGCAAGAACAGAAGGTACTTCAGAAGTTGTAAGGTCTGAACCAGAAACTTCTAAAGCTTGGAAATACAAATCTGCTCATCCTTCTGAACAAATAATTGGTAATATACATGGTGTTCAAACAAGAGGTAAGTTACAAGATTTTGAAAATCATTTTGCTATGTTATCTGAAATTGAACCTAATAATATTGATGAAGCATTAAAAGATAATAGTTGGATTGATGCCATGCAAGATGAGTTAAATCAATTTCAAAGAAATAATGTATGGAATCTTGTTCCTAAACCTAAAAATAAATCTATAATAGGAACTAAATGGGTGTTTAAAAACAAGTTGGATGAAAATGGTAAAATTGTTAGAAATAAAGCTAGATTAGTAGCTAAGGGTTATTCACAAGAAGAAGGTATTGACTTTGATGAAACTTATGCTCCTGTCGCTAGATTAGAAGCAATTCGACTAATGCTTGCATATGCATGTTACAAAAATTTTAAAGTTTTTCAAATGGATGTAAAAAGCGCATTTTTAAATGGATTTATTAAAGAAGAGGTATATGTTGAACAACCTCCTGGTTTTGAAGATCCTTTTAAAAATGATTATGTTTTCAAATTAAATAAAGCTTTATATGGTTTAAAACAAGCCCCAAGGGCATGGTATGAAAGATTAAGTCTGTTTTTAATTACAAAAGGTTTTCAAAGAGGAGCAATTGACACAACTTTATTTTTAAAAACCTATAAACAAGATATATTAATTGTGCAAATATATGTAGATGATATTATATTTGGTTCTACTAATGAAATATATTGTCAAGATTTTGCTAAAGAAATGCAGGCAGAATTTGAAATGTCAATGATGGGTGAATTGACATTCTTTCTTGGACTTCAAATCAAACAATCTAGAGAAGGAATTTTCATTCATCAAGAAAAGTATACAAAACAAATTCTAAAGAAATTCGGGTATGAAGAATGTAAAGGAGCTGCCACTCCCATGAGTACTTCAACAAGGTTAGATTCTGATTTAAATGGGAAAAAGGTAAATGAGAAACTCTACAGAAGTCTCATTGGTTCTTTATTATATCTAACTGCATCCAGACCTGATATATTATTCAGTGTATGTTTGTGTGCAAGATTTCAAAGTACACCAACAGACACACATTTGACAGCTGTTAAAAGAATTTTCAAATACTTGATAAATACTTCAAAATTGGGCATTTGGTACCCTAAAAATCAAAATTTTGATTTGATAGGTTACTCAGATGCAGATTATGCTGGTTGTAAAATTGATAGAAAAAGCACATCTGGTACTTGTCAATTCTTAGGTGACAAATTAGTTTCTTGGTCCTCTAAGAAACAAAATTCTGTTGCCTTGTCTACAGCTGAAGCAGAATATGTTTCTATTGGTAACTGTTGTGCTCAAATGCTTTGGATTAAACAACAATTACAAGATTATGGTTTAAATTATAAAAATATACCTATTAAATGTGATAATACAAGTGCAATTAACTTGACAAAAAATCCAGTGCATCATTCTAGGTCAAAGCATATAGAAATCAAACATCACTTTATTAGAGATCACGTAAATAATGGAAATATTAATGTTGAATTTGTATCGACTGAAAATCAATTGGCAGACATTTTTACTAAACCCCTTGAAAAATTAAAATTTGAATTTATAAGAAATGAAATTGGAATTTGTTGTCCGTTTTGAAAAAGTTTTTTGGAAATTGTGTTTTATCTCCTCCTTTACGTAACATTAAAGACTTTCCCCTACTTTTTCTCGGTTCTCTACAACTTTAAAAGAAATGATTTTTAAATGATACATGCATTTCGTTTTTGGCAAAACAAATATCCTTTCAACTTCTCTTATTCTGTTTTGCAAAATCTCTCAAAACATCAATGGCGCCCAAGAAATCCGAACGTCTTCGTCAAAAAGGATTCAAAACAAAACCCTCAACCACACCATTAACAATACATGACGAAACTTCCGATTCTGACCAAGATACACCGATAGTAAACCCTTCAGACCCTAAAACAGTTCCAAATCTAGATTCCTCAAAAACGTCAAAGGGAAAAAGAAAGGATCTTTCTTCATCTTCTAAGGGCAAAGAAAAGGTTGATGAAGTTAAGGGCGCGAGTTCAGGAGCAAAGTTGGCTACCTTCAAGAAATTACCTAAAACTCCTCCACAAAGTTCTGGAAAAAGTTCTGGCAAAAGTTTTAGCCGTCGCAAAAATGAGGTTTGTGGTTGCAGTTTTATCGATTTCAATTACTTTACAAGTAATGGGTTTTACTGGATGAGTTGCTGGAGCCAATTGGATGCATGAATCTGTGTTCTTTGCAATTAGTGGTTTTTGGCGAATGCGTGAAGCAATTTTATTGGAATTTAGCATTACCAATGATAATGAGTTAGATTCTGTTGTTTGTGATCAAGAAATTACAATTTCTAGGACAGACATTATTAAATGCTTTAATATGCATGATGCTAATGATGACCCTGAGATAGTCAATATGAGTAGAATGAAATTTTTGCCGCTGTAAATGGAGGGTTAGAGATGGATTATGGCAAGGAGGCAATGATCATAGACTTTGAGTTATTTCCTAGGATTCTACACAAAGTTATAATCGAGTGTATATGTCCAAGAAAAGGAAGTTTTACCTCCATGTCTATTGATCATGCTCAGATTATATATGCCATGATGAAAAAGAAGAAATTAGATATTCCCTCGGATTATAGATCAAATTTGGAAGAATCAAGAAAGTATGATTTTTGGAAGCTTGTTGATGAAACTCTTTGAGTTTAAAGGTATTAGGTTACCTTCTAGTTCAACAGAACCTGTTAAGTTGAAAAGAATTGGGAAAGAAGTTCTTCATCATATGTCAATCTATGTGAAAGATTGTTTGTGGTATGCTAATGATGGATCACATTATATTGATGAGAAACATAGGTTAAGAAAATTCCTTTCGGATCCTCAACACCAGCTGTTCAAATGTCAGAGGAACATCCAGAGGCTAGTGTGGATGTTAATGTTGAAAAATCAAAGAAACGAAAAATAGATGAAAGTGGAAGCTCTTCTTTATCAGACACTAAGTCTCTGAAGCTTGATGAACTTAAGAATATGATTCAAGAATCCATCAAGGGTGAGTTGAAAGATCTTATCCATAATTCTGTGAAGGACGAGCTCATAGCCTTTCAAGGAATGGAACAAAAGAATAACCATGATTTGATCAAACAAGTCAGAGATGATTCCAAGAAACTCCTCACTGATTTCAAAAGTTATAGGATCCTTTATGATGAATTTAGTGAAAATATCAAAAGAGATCTTGATCATAGTGTCACAAATTTTAATCACTTGGTGGATCAACGGAGGAAAGTTGAAGAATCTGTTACATCACGGTTTAATCATCTTGATTCAAAGATAGATCAAAATATCAAGGCTGCAAAGAATGTTCAAGGAGAAATTCAACTATTCTGTAAAGCTCATTTTTTAGAGTATGTTCGAAAGAGAGCTCATGTCATAGATTTGGAATCCTTACCCGAGAAGTCTTCAGTCAAGCCTTCAGTCTCTTCCCCCTCTCCTAAAAATCAAGAAAAAATTGATCCGTTATGTATTTTTAATAACGTTTTGTTTTCTAAAACTCTTTATCTTTAAAATACTTTATGTTTTTTTCTTTTAATGTTTTCAATTCTCTTAAGCACAAATTCAGGGGGAGAAAGTTTAATGAAATATATGTTATGTGTTGCTGATAATACTATATGTTATGTGTTGCTGATAATACTATCTGTTATGTGCTGCTGCTAATACTATATGTTATGTGCTGTTGCTAATACTATGTGTTATATGCTGCTATGATAATAATTTTTAAGAGATAGATGTTTTGTTATTATCAAAAAGGAGAGAACAAATGGTCCCAAAAAATGCCTTAAACGATTTTTGAATGCCAATTTTATTATGAAATCTTAAACTAGGTTTAATTTACTCATTTAAAATCTAAACTCTAGATACAAATAGTCGTTAGAAAAGCTTATTAGGTAAATTATATTAGAAGATCCCAACATTTTAGGGTAAGTTTTTTTTTTCAGATCTTAATATTTTGAGTGGTTCAAAGTGCTCCCAATATTTGGAGAAATGGGTCAATTGAGGTTTCTATTGACACATGTCATAACGTAATAGGTCTTTTGAGTTTTAATAAATATTTTTCTTGTTGATAAGTATTGTTGGAGTTTGTGACCTGTTTTCAGTAGCCGTTTTTTCGTAGTCAAATGTATAATGAATGAATATTTGACTATACATTTATTATTCATTCATTATACATTTAAGAGTCATAATTTTGGTATTTGTATAATGAATGAATATTTGACTATACTTTTATTATTCATTCATTATACAATTAAGAGACATAATTTTGGCATTTATTATCGGCTAGCTGTATACACATATAAATATGTGTTTTGTTAGGGTTTATATGAGAGTGAGAAAATGAGAGAGTTTTGATTTGTATTTTGTTAGTTTCTCTCTCTTTTGTACTCCATTATCGACATATAGTGAATTTTCTCTTCTCTGCCCGTGGTTTTTCCCTATTTCGGTTTTCCACGTAAATCCTGTGTGTGCTTTATCATTTTTCGCTTTTGCCATTGTTCGTCTTATAACACATATCAATGGGGACCTCATTTGACCCACTTTTCTAAACATTGGAACCTTTTTTAAACCACTTGAAATGTTGAGATCTCAAATAAATTTACTCCAAAACGTTAGAACGTTCCTATGTAATTTACCTAAAACTTATTTCGAGTACTATCTAATAGTTCACTTATCTAATTTCCTCTTTCTTATTTACCTTGGCTGTAAGGTATGTGCATATATATATATATATCAATTTGCATTAATTCTTTAATTTAATTACGTAATCAATCATCTTAGACATAATTAGCTTTAAGTCTCGAATATACCCATATATGTATCCATTTCACTTTTAATTACTTATTTTTACTAATTGAAGCTCCTAATGTTAGTTAACTACTTATTTTATATCTATTAACACATAAATTGAAATTAAACTAACACGATCTCTGTATTAATTCTATATAACTGAGATATAATATTGGATTTTGTCCTACTTCTTAATTTAGGCATATGACTAGTTATTTTTACTTGATTATTCATAAAATTATTTTTTAATCAATTTCAAACATAATTTTCGTAAAGTAACTTCTTACGACCGAACATATTTATATGTATATATACTTATTTATTTCCATCTTAAGTTCTTTTTTTGTTTAGTACATAAACTAGTTGACTAACTATATTAATGAACATATAATTTGAAATAAAATTAACATAGATATCCTAAAATCCCAATTTGGTTGACATATATACACATCTATTAGTTAATTTATTATAAAATTAACTATCTTTGTCGATATTATTAAAGCTAAAAGCTTACTTTTTGGTGTATTTAGTGTAGATATAATTTTTAATATATGATTTGACGAAAAGGATCCCTACTTTCTTCTTCTTCTTCTATTTTTTTCAAGCACATATAGGCTTTTTTTTTAAATATGTAAATGTCTTTTCTTTTTCCTTCTCAAACTTTCAAAGTTGGTCAAGGTTCTTTTATAATTCCTTTTCTTTTGTCAAAAAATTCATTCCATATTTGAAAGAATATTGCCAAAGAATTTTTATTATGGTCAAATGACCATTACAACATAGAAAAAAGGTCACCAATCATCATTATTACAGCAAAATGACCATTATAACGCAATAAAGACCATCAATCCTCATTATTATGGTTAAAATGATCATTGTAATCACAAATGTTTTTCCATAAATTGCATTTCTCCATTGAGCTATCGAATCCTCTTCAAATCACCACTCACAATTTTAGAGAGTGAGATCTCTCCTAAAAAAAAGAAAATACGATAAAATGATAAAAAAAAAACCAAACCCTAAATCTTATAGGATTTTTTGTGGTTGGACGGATTGAGTAAACGACCTGTTTGCTTGCATTCCTATATTGATTTTTTTCTTTCACACTTGCTAAGAATAGAAGCAAGGGTTCCATTATATTTTGCAAATTTTAGAAAAGTAAAAAATTACCTAAATCTAAACAAATGCAGTGAAAAAAAAAGGAAATGAAAATGAAACAAAGAGAGAGAAATCTATTTATAATATATAATTTCAAAAGCCTTTCTTAAGTATTGTGTTTTTTTGAGCTAATTTTTAAATATATATTATAATATATAATTTTTCAAGGTTTTTGGTGGTGTCTTTTTAATTTTACTTTTTTTTATTATTGTGTCTTTTCAATTTTAAAAAATGTTTTTTGTACTCTTTTATAGATAAAATCACTTTTGTTGTTATTTTAATTTCTCTTTTAGTGTTCATTTAAAATTTTCATCTTTTCAAACAAAACATATATGTTCTTACAGAAAAAAAAAAAGAAAAAACCATTACACATATTCAAAACCAATATCCTTTTTATATTTCCCATTCCCTTCTTCTAAACAAATGTATTTTTTTAGTTTCCTATTTACTTTTATAGTCTTTCATCATAACATTTCAATGGAAAAATAAAAAAATTGTCACCCTTTCATCTTCTTTTTTCATGTGGGAAAAAAATTGCTTTTCCTTTGTTTCTATTTTTTTTTAATTTATAGTTTTTCTTTTCTTTTCTTTTTAGGCTAAAGTTATAGTTGTGCTTTAAATGTCTTCTTCCATCTTTTGTGTAGATATAATTTTTAATATATGATTTTACAAAAATGACTCCTTTTTTTAATTTATAACTTTTTTTCCAAAATAAACACTATTCCCTCCTTAATGTTTTTGAGACCATAACTACTCTTTTTATCTTTTTCACTTTTAAAAATTTTCATTTTAAAGTAAAAGAGGAATAATAATAACATTTAAATATATTATAAGATTGAATCCAAAATCTAGAAAGAGTGTTTTGAAGTAAAAAATTAACTACTATTTAATTTAGGATCTTTTTACAAGTACAATTAAATTTACATACGCGACGCGGGTGCACTATCCTTTATTACTATTTAATGGTTCATATGTAATCATGATTAATACCCTTACTTTTCATTTATACTATTAAAGCAAAACCATCCCTTTGTGTCTTTAGTGTAAATATTTTTAATGTAAATGTTTTTAATATAGTGATTTTAACATATGGACATAAAAATATTTTTCATAACCCTGAAATCATGAAAATTAAATAGGGTTTGAATATAATTAAATAAGGGTTGAATAGACATTCTTTTACTTTTTTAGCATATAGGCGTAAAATGTTTTTGAAATCATGAAATTAAATAGAGTTTGAATATAATTAAATAGGGGTTCAATAAACATAATCTTTTCCATGTAAAATATTTTTGGTATCTTTGAAACCATGAAATTAAATAGGGTTTAAATAGAATTAAATAAGGGATTGAATACACATAATCTTTTCTTTTTTTAGCATATAGGCATACAAAATTTTTATAAAATTAAATAGGGTTTTAATAGAATTAAAGAGGGGTTAAATAGACATAGTCGTTTCCTTTTTTAGTCTAAGCATGTATCTTTATGTACCGATCTATACCTCTCATACTATATTTATGCATGGCAGTTACCCAACATGGAGAAGTTACCTATGGAAAATATAATTGCAATTATAATTTGTAATTAATTTCTTAATTTATAGGACTAGTTAAGGTTGTCCTCTTTCAACTTGTCAAAACAATATATCTATTTAATTTATATATGTTCGGTTGTATTATTTGCGCATGCATCGTGGGTGTGTTATCTACTTGTGTCTATATATATATAAGAGTCACATTCACCTTTGACGATTTTTTTATAAGAAAAAGGATGCATGTACGAGACACGCCCTTTTTTCTTTTTTAATTTTTAGTTGTAGACGCCGGTGGTTTTCAAAGAATAAGCACTATTTTTTTCAAATAAAAAAAAATTTAGTATGCTCTAAATGACCACCAACTTCCCCTGTGGCATGTCCAACTAAAAGTGAAACCAATTAATAGATCCAAAGAAGAGACATCTATGCAAATCAAAGTCCCTCTCTAGCTTGACAATTTGCTACCCTCAAACACATTCAAAATTCAAAGTATATGGTAGGACTTGATGCTTATTGTTGGGGTGTCCTTATCCTTGGTATTTACAAAAGAAAAACCTAGGAAAAACTCCTTCCAAGAAAGATGATACTTAGATTAAACGGAATATGCCTTTCAACTAGTTCTACATCATATAGCTAAATTTAAAGTAGGAGCATATTTAACAATGTGAAGATGGCGTTTGTGAGTAGATTAAACCCTTCCTAAAAAACCGTAGCCCATATTCTAACCTTGATATAAGGATCAAACTAATCCAGGTGAAGATCTAAGTCATAGCATATTTTTTTCCTTTTATTGTGGCAGAGGATGATGTTGTTTTGAGATTCGTTCACTTAAAGGTGATGGTTTTTTCAAAGAAAGTCCTCTCTGTTTTTTAAAGAGGGCGCATTTGCTACATGCGCTTTCTTATTTATATAAAAAAAATTATTTCTATCAAAGACGCAGGTACTACATGCGCCTTTGATCATTTTATTTAGAATAATTTTTTTTGGTCTTATTTGGTAATAATTTAAAAAAACTAGGGTATTTTTATACAAAGGCCCATTTCTGGTCTCTACCTTCTATTTTACTGAAACAATGAAAGTCCAATATAACTATGTATATATATTCCTGTTTGTTTTTTGTTTTTTTTTTCCTTTTTTTGGTCGTTTATATTCTTGTTTGTTGAAAAATTAATGCTATGCTGGGCAATATTTTTGAGATGGAAAGTTGAAGAAAGTTACAGGAAGGAAAAGAGAGAAGAAATTGGAGGGAAAAACTGGAGTTGTGTTTATATATTAAATGTAGAAATGGGTAGAAGTGGATGGAAATAGAAAAAAAGAAAATGATTAAAGCACCCTCATTTGTTTTTCTTTTCCTCCACTTTAATATTTTTCATTTTCCTTCATTTCCTTCTATTTCTTTTCAATTTGGAGGGAAAACTTTGAGCTTCCATAGCAGAAAGATTTCATCCTACTTCACAGGCTTTCAGCTTTCAATAAATAGCTAAACAGAAGTTTTCTTTTGATTTTCGCAACTTTTTTTTTTATTTCCTCAAGTTTCCATCATTGCTAGACCCCGGTTCATTTAATTTATTTTATTTCAAATCTAAAATTCTCATGATTTTATTTTAAACTTTTCTTTTAATGAAAAACTATTCATCGCAAACAGCCGTATTGTGTATATAAAATTAATAGAAGTAAAAAGAAAAAAAAAATAAAAAGATAGATTGACTTTAAAACAACAGCTTAAATTAATTAAATACATGATTGATAATATAGAGTAAGAAAAAAAAATGCATACATTATCTATACTATTAAAGCAAAACCACCCCTTTGATGTCTTTAGTATAAATGTTTTTAGCATATGCGCGTAAAATATTTTTGGTATCCTTGAAATCATGAAAATTATATAGAGTTTGAATATAATTAAATAAGGATTGAATAAACATAGTTGTTTCATTTTTTAGCATATAAGCATAAAATATTTTTGGTATCCTTGAAATCATGAAATTAAATAGGGTTTGCATATAATTAAATACGGGTTGAATAGACATGTATTTTCCTCTTAAAAATACTATCAAAGCAAAACTACCCCCTTTGATTTTTTTAGTGTAAATATTTTTAGTGTAAATGTTTTTAATATAATGTTTTTACATATGGGCATAAAATATTTTCATATCCCTGAAATTATGATTTTTAAATAGAATTTGAATATAATGAAATAAGGGTTGAATAGACATAGTCTTTTCCTTTTTTAGTATATAGGTGTAAATACTTTGGTATCCTTGAAATCATGAAATTAAATAGAGTTTAAATAGAAGTAAATAGGGATTGAATAAACGTAGTCTTTTCTAAAAATACTATTAAAGCAAAACCACCACTTTTGGTCCTTTAGTGTAAAGATTTTTAATATAATTTTTTAGTATATGAGCATAAAATATTTTTCATATCATTGAAATCATGAAAATTAAATAGGATTTGAATATAATTAAATAAAGGTTGAATAGACATAGTTTTTTCCTTTTTAGCAATGATGTAAAATATTTTTGCATCCTTGAAATCATGAAATTAAATAGGGTTTAAATAGAATTAAATAGTAGTTGAATAGACATAGTCTTTTCCTTTTTTAGCCTAAGTACGTATCTTTATATACTGATCTAAATCGCTGATACCATATTTATGTATGCTACTTATCCAATATGGAAAAATTACCTATAGAAAATACAATTATAATTATGATCTGTAATCAATTTCTTATTTCTAGGACTAATTAAGGTTTTCCCTTTCAACTTGTCAAAACAATATATCTATTTAATTTATATATCTTGGGTTGTTTTATTTGAACATGCATCGCGGATGCATCGTCTGCTTGTATATAAATATGCTGAAAATAAAGTATAAATGAAATGAAACAGTAAAACATTACAAATATCTATTTATGAAACTATTCTAGTCAAAATTAGTTCACTCCATTAAAGATGTGCCATATGCTATAAAGAGAGGGAAAAAGAAAAAAAAATTCGACATTTATTCTAAATTTGTCAACTAACATAAAAATCTCTATATAATGTAGACCATAGTCTTAATAGTTGTATTCCAAACAAAGTGAAAGTTGAAAATAAAGTAGTGTTATCTTGTATTAAAAAAAACTTTTAACACAATTAATACTAATACAGATGAATCCTCAATCTAATCACTACGGGCTTCCTTTTAATTCATTGTTTAATTGTTAAATTACCAGTGGATTGACTTGATAAGATTGCATGCTCTTAGGCTGAAACACATACCTACTATCTTAAAAAAAAAATACAAAAAAAAATTACATTAAAAATAATAATCAAATTACTATTGCTATATTGCATATTAGAAATGCAATGCATTGTTTTATATGTGTACCATATTTCCAATATCCAATATAGCAATGTGGTCAATCGAACTTATAAGTTAAGTCATATCGCATGTTTTTGGTCATGCAATATAGGTCTATATACGTATCGCATAACCAACATGTGATATACGTCTAAATAATTTCATATGTATTGCATATTGGTCATGCTATACACACACAAAACTATATCACATGTCTATTGGGCGATATAGTAATGGTAATTACATAATTATTTTTATTTAAATTGTATTTATGTATTTTTTTTAATGATGGCTAAACGTAAAATAATCTCTACTAAATAATAGTTTGTAGCATTAGTCATCAACTATACAATCGCCTTTGCAGTATCAAAGATCCAAGACAAAATAAAAAATATATATGTTAGAAAGAGTTTTTCAGGTTATAATAAAAGATAGAATAAAATTTTTTAAAACAATTGCCTATTCCTAAAAACTAAAGAAAACGAACGGAAACACACAAGAGGAATATAGATAGAAAAGATGAAGTCAATTCCATTAATAGAGAAAGCCAATCACAGTTGAAATTGGAGATGGAAATGAAGACTGAAACATGGAAATGACAATGTAACGATTGGAAATGGAAAATAAAGAATATACAGAAATGATTATAGAATTAAATCGATGAACGTGAGATGAATGGATGGTGTTGCGATTACTAGGTAAAAAAACAACGTAAAGGAATATAATAAAGTTTTAGACAATGTGGAGTCCAATAGCACTATCTCATTTTAATAATTATAGATAACTCAGTTATGAACTGAAAATATTAAAGTTCAACCATCAATCGTTAAAAAACTCCTAATACACTAGGTCAAATACTCAAAAGGGGGGTGAATTGAGTATTTATTCAATTATTTTTAAAGACAAGGCTTTAGAATTATCCTATCCAACACAATTATCAAATTAAGAATATATGATGCAAATAAATAACGAGAGTAAGGTTGAGAGAAACAAGTCCGAGATTTTAGCATAGAGTTTGGCCTGATTCCTAATCTCTATGATCATACCAATGCCTCCAAAGAAGTCTTCACACTCTTTATTAATCACAAAATAATCAATTCTCAAATGAGCTACACCCTATCAATAATATTTGATGAACTCACTTAAGTAATACTCTTTTACAAGATTGCAAATTACACTCAAGAGTATTACTCACTTTTGTCACTCTCAAGTTAAAGCAAATTTAAGAACTAAAGACAATGAAAATGATTTGAGAGAATACAAGACTTTGATAGCAATTTCTAAGCTCAACTACTAGTCTACATCTCATAGAAACTTGTATAAATACGCTTCTCATTTCATTTGCCCGTTGTGCCTTGGAACAATAAATTTCGTTTGCAATTAATGCTACAAAGGCAACTTTTATGGAGATTACTGTCCTAACACCATGTCTACACCTTCTGAACGGTAAGTGAGTCTTCACATGACGTTCGAATGATACTCGAAACCCTATAGCAAAAACATATACCGGTTAGACGCCAGGCATTACCGTTCGACTGGTAGTGGTGGGAAATGTAGAATCTTGCTCTCGGCAAGAATTAAAATGAATGGCATCAAAATGTTGCAGGCTTAGCGTCCGGACGGTAAGTATTTGTTATAGATTTTGTTGGAATGCCATGCAAGTATCCATCCAATTGTAAAGATAAAGATGTACTTGGTATACTTTAATGCTTTGTTAAATTTTCAAGATTTTAAACTTTATAATATTTGTCTTGTCAAAATTATGCATTAATTTGATTCAACAACCACATGGTATTCTGATACGAACCAGATTCAACATTCAGCAGGAAATAAAAGGAGACCAAGATGGCTCGAAAAACTACTTTACAACAAATTAATAGCTTCTTGTTAAAATGCATGTAACAAAATAGAATAGTTATAACTCATGTAACAAAACAGAGTAGTTACAACTAGATCTAAACAATATCATAGAGAGGCAATGTATAAATGATGGGAAATGAATGAAAAGAGACTATCGGATTTCTTCCCTAAAGTAGACAAATTGTCTAGGAGTATCTGGCAACTCGAATAGCCATTGTCATCATACATTTTCTACCTGCATCATATTATCAAACTCATGGTTAGCATAGTTAGGGTAAACACAAAGAGATAGTGAAGAAAATACGAGAGACAGAGAGAGAATATAGTTAAGGTTTGAGAGGCAAAGCCAGAGAGAGAGTGAGCGAAGCGGCAGATAGAGAGAGAAAGTGAGGAGGACAGTTTCGTACTAGGGTTACGTTAATGGATCTTGAACAAGGGCCTTAACATTTTGGTGCTCTCTTCATGGCTCCTGAAACTTGCAGCAATAATCAACATCCAGATTTAGAATTTGTTAAAAATTCATTGATGGAAATTCAAGAAAGTTTGGGTTTACTTACTTCCAGAATTGAAAAGTTGGAATCAGGACACAATGTTGATCTGCATTCGCCAGCGAATCAGAATCTTGATGATTCATCATCTTCCAGACTTGGATCTTCATTTACTGATTCTTTTCTTAAAGGAATTAAGTTGGAAATTCCTAAATTCGCTGGTGAGGATGTATTAGGATGGATATTTCAAGTGGAGCAATTTTTCGAATTTCATGTCGTGCAAGAAGAATAAAGAATGTCTATTTGTTCTTTTGCGTTCGAAGGGGTGGCTCATGAATGGTTTAAGTGGATGTTTAGAAACAAGCAGTTGAGCTCATGGAAAAATTCATCGAAGCTTTGACATATTGTTTTGGTCCATCGCCATATGAGGATGTTCATGGGTTATTTTCAAAGCTGATACAAACTTCCACAGTCGCATTGTACCAATCTCAGTTTGAGGCATTAGCAAATCGGACCGAAGGACTTTCGGATGCCTTTTTGCTCAGTTGTTTTATATTTAGCTTAAAGCCTGTAATAAAACAAGAGCTTCAACTAGCTCGTCCGAAGGATATGGTGGAGGCTATATGGTTAGCACGAATGCATGAGGATAAGTTGAATGATCAAGCAAAGCAATACATACCACATATTTTTCAATCTCGTGTTTCTTCTCCTAATACTAGTACTTTATAATTCTCTAAACCCTCTAGTTCTACTTCTGGAGTATCTAAACCATATAATTCCATTCCTATTAAGAAACTAACTCCTGAAGAAATGCAAACACGTCGGGAGAAAGGTTTATGTTTTAATTGTGATGAGAAATTTCACAGGAATCATAAATGTAAGCCTAAGTTTTTCTTATTAATGACTTCTTCTGATGATGTGGGAGACGAAATTGAGGGTGTAACTGGAATTGATGAAGTGTGTGCAGTACATGAGGATGACTCGTGCCATTAGTTATCATGCTCTTAGTGGTATTCATGTTCCTAGAACATTACATTTTTCTGGGCAGGTCAATCAGAAGCTATTAATAGTGTTGGTGGATTCGGATAGTACCCACAATTCAAACTAGGATTGCTAGTCAAGTAGGATTACCTATTTGTCTAATTGCACAATTTCCAGTTGTCATAAGCAATGGTCAAAAGTTGTATTATGATAGTGTGTGCAAAAATGTTCTGTTGCACATTCAGGGTTTGGATTTTCTGGTCAATTTGTATGTATTACCTATACAAGGTTCGGATCTGGTGTTAGGAGTAGAGCTGGACAAATGGGCTATGGCCGCGGGCCAGCCCGTTTAACCTACTTTTAAAAGTGGGTTAGGGCCAGCTTTTTTTAGCCCGTTTAAAAGTGGGTTAATTTTACCCAACCCACTTAACCGCGGGCCAAAGTGGGCTAGCCCGCGAGTTAAGTGGGTTGACCCACCAACCCACTTTTATAAAAATAAAATAAATAATTATAGGATAAATATGTATTAATGAAGGTTATTCTTGAGATTTTTTATACTTGAAATTAAATTTATGTGTTAATTATAACAAAGAATGACAAATTGATGCACATGCACCATAAAATTATAAAATATATTATTATTGTTTTAAATGAAATATATTATCTAATAAGTTATTTTAGAAAACTTATTTTTATATAAAAAGTAATTAAAACAATAATGAAATTAATCATTAATATATATATATATATATATATAACCTTAAAATCTTTCTTTTATATTTTATATATATCTTATTCAATTAGTATAAATAAGTTAAATGGGTCAACTTGGCCCATTTAAACTCACAAAATATGTAAGTGGGTTAAAAGAGTCAAAAAGTGGGCTGGCCCGTTTCCCACGGCTAAAGTGGGTTGGCTTAGGGTCAGGCAATTTTGGCCCGTGGGTTAAACGGGCCAACAAATTTTGGCCCGTTTAACCCACGGGCCAAAGCGGGGCCGGGCCGGTTGGCCCGTTTAACCCCACTTGCCCACCTCTAGTTAGGAGTGGATTGGTTAGAGACTTTAGGGCCTATGACTATTGACTATAGCACTTTAACAATGCAGTTCTTGCATCAAGGTCATTCGGTGGTATTACATGGCTCTCAATCTAGACTTGGTGGTCAGATTTCTTTTAGTCAAATCAAAAGACTGATCCAACATGATTCGGTGGTTTCATGTTTTTCTTTGGAGGCTCAGGTGGAACATTCTTTACATCAATTCACCACCAACACACTTATTGGGCAAGTGCTGGGCAGATATAATCACATTTTTGAGCCACCATCATCATTGCCTCCTTTGACAGTAGTGCAACATCGGATACATTTGAAGGAAGGGGTTTCAGCTATCAATGTAAAGCCTTATCGGTATCCTCATTTTCAAAAAGAGGAAATCGAAAGACAGGTTCGGGAGATGTTGGAGCAAGGCATTATACAAAATAGTAGTTCACCGTTTTCTTTGCCAGTTCTTTTGGTAAAGAAAAAGGATGGTAGTTAGCGGTTTTGTGTTGATTACAGAGCCCTGAATGAAGCTACTATTAAAGATGAATACCCCATTCCTACTATT
Organism: Combretum micranthum; assembly: GCA_024138025.1. Classification (NCBI taxonomy): domain Eukaryota; kingdom Viridiplantae; phylum Streptophyta; class Magnoliopsida; order Myrtales; family Combretaceae; genus Combretum; species Combretum micranthum. The sequence goes on along the minus strand of JAMXBD010002209.1, from coordinate 180,336 downwards.
GATGAGCTTTTGGATGAATTAAAGGGTGATACAATTTTTTCAAAGCTTGATTTACGTGCAAGGTACCGTCAGATTCAGATGTTTCCATCTGATGTTGCTAAGACAGCCTTTCGGACTCATGAAGGACACTATGAGTTCTTGGTTATGCCTTTCGGCCTAGCAATGCTCCTGCTACCTTCCAATCTATTATGAGTGATATTTTTAAGCCTCACTTACAAAGATTTGTCATTGTATTCTTTGATGACATCCTGATATATAGTGAGATATTGGATTTACATGTAACACATTTGGATAAGGTATTGTCCATTCTTGCGGAACATACCATGTTCTTAAAGAAATCTAAATGTGTCTTTGGTTAGAGTTCCATCGAATATTTAGGGCATGTGGTTCGAGCTGGGGGGTTTCCCCTGATCTTAATAAGTTGGTGGCTATAGAAAACTGGCCAGAACCCACCTCCTTAAAATAACTTCGCGCTTTTGGGGATGGCCAGGTATTATAGAAGATTCATTAAGTCTTTTGCTTCTCTAGCCAGTCCATTGACTGACTTATTAAAAAAAGATGGGTTTCATTGGGATGATACTGCCCTTCAGGCTTTTATTGAACTCAAACAGGCTCTGCATCAAGCTTCTATATTGGTTCTGTCAGATTTTAAGAAGCATTTTGTCATTGAGACAGATGCATCCGGTACAGGGATTGGAGCCATTCTGCTACAAGAAGGCAAGCCAATTGCTTTCTTTAGTAAGAAGATGCATGTACATTTAGTTGAGGCATTGGCTTATGTGCGAGAGTTATATGCAGTAGTAGAGGCGGTGCAAAAGTGGAGACAATATCTGTTGGGTTCTCATTTTATTATTCGGACAGATCACAAGAGTCTGAAAGAGCTTTTAACTCAAGTTATTCAAACTCCAGAGCAACATAAATACTTGACCAAATTACTTGGATATGATTACTCTATTGAGTATAAGGTTGGGAAGGAAAATGTCGTGGCTGATGCTCTTTCAAGACAACATGAGTTCAATTATCTTGCTTTTTTGATGCCACATTTTACTTTTGTCGACAAGTTAAAGTAAGAATACAAGGAGCTGCCTACTTTTGTGAAAATTATTTTGGATTTAGCAGTAGGACATCCTCTAAAATGGAATCTTTGTTGGTCAATGAGTTACTCTTTAAAGGGCATCAATTATTTTTGGTTCCTACTTCTTCTTTGATTCCATTACTTTTAGAGGAATTTCATAGTATTCCTACTGCTGGACATTTTGGAGTCCAAAGACATATTAGAGACTAGTTGCTCAATTTTATTGGCCTGGCGTAAAACATGATATAGAGTTGTTCGTTCATGGCTGTCTTACTTGTCAACAGACTAAGTATACCACTCAATGCTCTGCTGGCTTATTGCACCCTTTGCCTTTACCAGAGATGATCTGGGAAGATTTATCTACGGATTTTGTTATTGGACTTCCCAAATCTTAGGGCTATACAGTGATGATGGTTGTGGTGGATCAACTTTCCAAGTATTGTCACATTGGTCCATTGGATACTCATTTTACTGCTACAAAGGTGGCTCAGTTGTTTTTACAACTAGTGGTAAAGTTGCATGGTTTTCTAAGGAGTATAGTAAGTGATAGAGATAGCATCTTTATGAGCCGTTTCTGGCAAGAGTTATTTCGTTTGAGTGCCACTAAACTCTTCATTAGTAGTGCTTACCATCCCCAATCGAATGGTCAAACAGAAGCTTTAAATAGGGTATTGCAACAGTAGCTCAGAAGTTATGCCATGGATAGACCACATAAATGGGTCTCTTATTTGGCATGGGCTGAATTTGCTTATAACGTGTCATATCACGAAGGGGCAGGAACTACACCATTTGAGGTTGTCTATGGTCGTAGTCCTCCTGCGATGCCTATGTATTTGAGGGGCAGTCCCAAGTTGGAAGCTATTGATTATGAGTTGAAAAATCGAGATGAGAATTTATCTCTTCTCAAAACTCATTTATTATCAGCTTAGCAAAGAATGAAGAATCAAGCTGATAAACATCGAACTGATGTTAATTTTTCCAAAGGGGACATGGTTTTTGTGAAATTGCAGCCTTACAGATAGACTTCAATTGCTGGTGATTACCGCAACTTATCCAAGAAGTATTATGGTCCTTATCAGATCACTAAGAAGATAGGCCAAGTTGCATATGCTTTGCAACTACCTGAGGGTTCTAGGATTCATAATATTTTTCATGTCTCCTGTTTAAAGCCAACCTATGGATCTGTACTTCCTAGTCTAGATTTACCTCCTAGTGTTTTTCACAATAATCTTGTTTTAGACCCTATCTGTATTTTGTATTTTCGTACTATAGTGAGACATGGAACACATGTTTCTCAGATCCTTGTCAGTGGTTAGGTTTACCACCAGAAGACATTAGTTGGGAGGATCTAGTCATGTTTAGATGACTCTACCCTAATTTTCACCTTGAGGACAAGGTGTTATTTCAACGAGGGAGCCATCTGATACGAACCAGATTCAACATTCAGCAAGAAACAGAAGGAGACTAAGATGGCTCGAAAAACTATTTTACAACAAATTGACAGCTTCTTGTTAAAATGCATGTAACAAAATAGAATAGTATGTAACAAAATAGAGTAGTTACAACTAAATTTGTAACTAGATCTGAACAATATCACATAGAGGCAATATATAAATAATGAGAAATGAATGAAAAGAGACTATCGGATTTCTTACCTAAAGTAGACAAATTGTCTAGGAGTGTCTGGCGACTCGAACAACCATTGTCATCATACATTTTCTACTTGCATCATATTATCAAACTCATGGTTAGCATAGTTAGGGTAAGCACAGAGAGATAGTGAAGAAAATACGAGAGACAGAGAGAGAATATAGTTAGGGTTTGAGAGGCAAAGAGAGAGAGAGAGAGTGAGTGAAGTGGCAGATAGAGAGAGAGAGAGAGTGAGGAGGACAGTTTCTTACTAGGGTTACGTTAGTGGACCTTGAACAAGGGCCTGAACATATTCAGTGCCAATTCTGGATTGACAAAAGGAAACACTATTGGTGGACGAAGGTTTCATTGAACATTTTGATAATAGTACGTTTCCTTTAGTTTTCTCATATATTTTGGAAAAGAAATAGAAGGGTTTTGTTACAATTATAGTGAATTAAGATAATACATAGGAGTCTAACACATGTTTGCTGTTATTTAAAAAAAAAAATCAATACATATGTGGGATGAAATCAATTATCAAAATCTTATTGTAAAATTGCTTTATGTATATTGCAAGTATTAATCACAATTTTAAGTTTGACTATAGTCGTTTTATTAGGTGAATAAAGTACGATATCCTTATTTTGCATGTATATTACATTTGAAAATCATGATATGCCTTTCTACCAATTTTTTTTAATTTATTTTTTATTTTTTTATTTTTGCAAAGTAGCTTCTGGTTGGGAGAGAATCGTAAAAAACCTTTCAGAGCGACTAAAACCCCCTTCCACTTCTTGCTTCTGCTTTTTATTTTACTGAAACAATGAAATAAACTCCAAGATGATACTTATTTGTTGAAAAACTGCATTGGGACCCAGTTCTTTTAATTTATTTTATTTCAAACCTATGATTCTTATTTTTTTTTTCTCATTTTAAACGTTTGTTTTAATAAGACAAAAATGCGTAACCCTATTGCACTACTCGTCTTTTATAATTCATCTTATCTCGGTGTGACATGTTTCTCACCATTATTAATCCTTTTTAATCGAAATTATTTACTAAGATTTACTCATCATCAATTCTTTAGCAGAGTAAAATTATTGTATCTTTAATTCCGTTAGAACTTGGAATTACATATGAAAATCCCTCTATCAAGCCAGCATTGTTTGCTGTTTTTCACACTCAAAAAAGGTATCATACAATTAAATTTTTATTAGTGTTTCCAAATTTTTCTAACATCTTAGACTATTTTTCCTATGTTAGATAATTTAAAAAACAGTATTAGTAATATTATAAATATAACTATAAAAACTTTAATTGGGTATTAAACTGATCATTTTAAAGTTTAAGTATCAAATTATATTTTTATGTAAAATTTATGTACTAAATTTAATATTTTCTCTTATTTTTTAATAAAAAAGAAAAAAATCCATCTCATGTATTTTTTTTAATTCTCTTTCACTCTTTTTTTTTTTTCATTTTATGATGCCATTTTGTGTTTAGATGAGTAGAAGAAGTGGAAATACAAAACCACACAATATTTCTAAGGAATAGCTATATACATATATATATAATATATATATCACGATATGTTTTGTCGATTTTATAAAGGTAGAATGTCATGATTGTTCATTTTCAATAGATCTATTCTTTTTATTTTCTTTTCATATTTTTTGGAAAATCTATTCTTTTATGTGGTGGATATGATAACTATTTTGGGATGTCACAATTCTTTTATAAAACTTAAAAAAGACAAAAAAACTATTATTTGATCTTTAACAACATATTTTTCTATCTTTCTGTGAGATCTGAAATGAGCTGTAAAAGAGTAAAATTATTTCTTTATTCTATTTCTTTAGAATTATAGCGTCATTTCTATTTTGTACTTGCCATGAGTATGTTGGCTGCTTGGCTTTCAGAATGTAGTAATAATAGGCATAAATTGCAATTCCTTAGGGAAAAAAATTAGTAATAATTATTTTTTATAATTACCTGAAAGTCTTTTAGAGTTATTTTAGAAATATGGTAGAAAAGACTTAAATAAATTATTATATTATATACATATATATACTAAAAGAAAGAGAAAAAAAATTTGACATTGAGTAAGTTTAGGGCTTTTGTACGAAAATAGTGACTTTTTTGAAAATAATTATGAAAATATAGTTAGTTGAAAAAATATTTCAAATATAATGGTTAAAGACGCATGTAGCAAATGCACATGTGGCACATGCGCCCTCTTTACAAAACCTACCTGTAATGCAGGTGTTCATTGATAAGTCCCCTAAATATATATCTGAATTTGTTTTCAATGCACTACTTATGCAGCTCTGTTTCACCCATTCAACAATTACTTAATCAAATAACAATCAACTTCAATAAAAGAAACAATAATATTAAGTACAAGAAGTTTGAAATTATTTTAACAAGTATAATATTAACAGTCCCACACTTTTTTTTCTAATATACTTTGTAATTATGGGTCTGTTTGATAGTCTGTTTTTCATCTGTATTTATATCTTTTTTAAAACGATATATATAAATATATCCGATTTACATTTATATTTTATCTGTATTTGATCTATTTGATCTTTTAATGAGAACTGTCAGCTTTTTTTTTTTATCCATATCTAGTTCTTTATAAATAATTTGTTAAAAAAAAGTTTAAGAAAAGTGTTTGTATCTGTAATATGCCAACAAATAAACAGACCCTATAAATATCTAGTCTTGTAAATTTCTACGTGGCCATGTCCTACAATCACGACCTTCTTCCCTACACAAATTGCAATTGAGCATATCTAGCTGGCCACGAATATCCATTTCCATCTTGTATCGCTTTCTCCTTGGCTTATCCTTTCCACGTACAGTATTTCGATCAGGTACTAAACTTGGGAAGTTTGCAGGAGTAGGCTAGTCAAGTTCATTACCAAGAGGAAGGAAATAAGCATTTAAACTTGCAACCGATTGGACCATGAATACCAATGCCTAATAAATGAGGTACATCTAAGCTTACATATTGCTAATGATAGGAGGGTTCTTCTTCGCAAACAAGTATGAGAACCCGGTCTATGCGATGTTCCTGCCCTTGTTGGTAGATCTGCGCACTACAGGGGAGTATAGTTGGGGTTCAGGTGTCTTAGTATGGATGTATAGGCAACTTTGCCAAGGTTGTAAGAAGGGGACCAAAGATATAGGTGGGTAAGCCATTTTTCTTTAAATTTGGGCATGAATAGGATACCACACATTGCATCACTTCCTAGGTTTGGGATGTATGTCCTCACTGGTCTCCCTCTGGTGACTAAATGAAGACTCCACCGTGATAGGACACGCCATGCCACCCATGTTGTGTCATCTTACTGTGATGCAATGGATAGGCAGTAGCAAATGAGAATATATTTTCTTTGCTTGTTGTAAATTCAATGAAAACTAGCTGTAATAGAGGTTGATGTTTTCTTTGTTGTGATTGCAAACAAAGTGGGAGTCGTATCTTGATGGCCTGCCAGAAAGCCTATATAACCCCCACCCTTTACCATGTAGGTCAACACATATGGCGGGCACAAGTGCCTTATATTTGCTTTTGGATTATTGAGTGGCGCCTCCCTAAGCGAGTGATCCGACAATTTGGTGACTACTAGGGCATTCCTCCAGATGCCAACAGTAATGCCTAGCTCTATGCAATTGACTAATTAACTTGCATGGTACATTTGACACAAACTGGGTGGAAATACATAAAGGCTACATCCAGATATGGAATAACCAAGCGAATCGTTTAGTCTTTCTAGAGATGGTTGGAGAGGTATAGCCGGATTGTCCTAGCTGGTATCGATGCATCATATGCCAATCTGGAGCATTGTTAGGTCGTATGTTATGTATAGTAGTTTTGGTTCTTTTATTGAACCAAGATGTTTTCTTTATGCATAAATTTTACATGGTTGCTTACTTTTCAATAGATGCAAGACTTCGAGAGCATTACCCTTACCGATATGCATCTCAAATGGTTCGTATTGCTCGGAAAGGCATGCGATATCAAGACTAACATGGAGCACCAAGGCTTTTCTACTATGTTCAGCGTAGCACTCCTGATGTAGGTGAAGGATGAAGCCGATCTTATAGCACATCATGTAGCCGACCGTGAGCAATGAGTTACGATGATGTGTACAACACCACGATAACTCCATCGTGGTCAACATGAGATCTCTTCCATTCTTAAGAAGGGACCTTCTTCATCAGTGTTCTCTAATGCACCTACCAATATCATATCACCTTATGACGTGGGTTTTGTTGGTGAATTCTTCAAGGGCATTGGATCAGACATATATAGTAGTATGTTTCCTTCCATCAGTCGTTATTCGAGTGATACTAGTGGCATATCACTTGATATACATGATCCATTTTATACACCGGATACAAGGTTAACCATTGGTATAGCACATATACCTCAAACACCTCATAGAGAGCGGCAACATGAGAGAGGTGATGTTTATATGAGAGAGGGGTGACTTGGCCTCTTCCTACATATTAGCATAGTCTAGTAACCCTACGCGAGTTCATTGATTCACCTGCACAAGAGGAATAGGGTGGTATAGAAGAACAACAAGCGCATCAGGAGTAGCTAAGGATAAGACTTTAGCCTTTGTGCACTTTGGCAGGGCTGTTTTCAAAAGAAGGGAGAAGAAAAGCAAAGATTAAATTGTTCATATTGTAATTGATTGAAACTTATTGTCGAGATAAATTTAAACTTATTGTTATCAGTATCATTGTATATTTGATTGCAATTGACTGTTGTTTTGTTGAATGAATTAGAAATTTGTTAGTTGAATAATGTGTTGGTTGAATATAGGGTTGAACAACAACTTTGGATATAATGTATTATCATAAATTTAGATACTAATATGTATTTAGGACTCATCAATGAACACCTACCTTATATGTAGGATATATGAAGAGGATGCATGTGCCACATACGCACTCTTTAGATGACGAAATAGGTGCATGTTTATTTTCTAAATTTTAGTCAAAGACGTATGTACACCATTATATTTAAAATATTTTTTTCAGCCTACCACATCTTCGAAATTATATGGAAAAAAAGCAGTATTTCTATACAAAAGCCGTAAGTTATCTCTCTCTCCGTGTCTCTCGGTGCTTAATACAGCAGGCACTCTTTCTCTACCCCTCCGTCCCTCCCTCCCTTTCCTTAGCAGGTAATTTTAAATTAAACCGAGCCATCATCTTACTTTGTCTTTGTTAGGTTTATAATATGCTGCTTTCATGTCCACCACCAGTTTGATAATATGCCTATTAAGTTCTAAATTTTGCTTCACTTAAATAACACAATGTTTTGTCTTTTAATTCTATCTTTCTGCTAAGTATTTAAATCATAAGTAATTGAGATTCCATGATATCATATATTTATCCCTTTTTCACGATCGCAAAAATTAGAAAGAGTTTGATTCCCAGGTTAAAAATTTCATAGAATTGATGAGACATAGCTATTAGGATTCGGTGAAGGCACGATTTTGGGTATATACGATTTTCAGTTTTGGGTTAAATTTTATGAATTTTGGATATTGATCGATGAGTGCATTATGTTAGCTCGGTCATTCGACGAAAGTGAATTGGTTCCAGCGAGTGTTCCTTGGCTTTCATGGTCATTGTTTCTGGTCTCAGTGAAAGCATGGTGATGGTTCGAGCGAGGATGCTTTTGTCAAGAAGCTTTTCCACTCTCTCTTCCACTCCCCTGCGGTTCTGCGTTGTGGGAAGTGGACCAGCTGGTTTTTATACTGCTGAGAAGGTAATATGGCATGTAGATTGTATGTTCATGTGTGTTTGGAACTGATTGCCTGTTTTTGAAAAGAGCACATATGTAAAGAGTTACTTAATATGCATCTTTTGGTAGTCGGATTTCCTGAATGATCAACTCGATATAAGTCTTGGAATTCATTTAAATGTGTTTCCAACTATTGTTTTATGGATGCGAATTGTTTCTAATGATTTATATCGAATTTCTATATGTAAGTTCATTGGTCTGGTAAAAATCATCAAACCATGACTCCTGAAATTTAGTTGAGCTTCTGAATGCATGAAATTTCATTTACAGAACCTATCATGCTTTCAAGCATCTTTCTATATTGGATGAAAAAACATATGAAAACATGGCACGTTATTTTGTTACTGGTAAAAGAAGCTTCACTGAATTTTCTAGAAATTACTTCTAAGCTGCGCTTGGTTGTGCTATTTTTTGTTTTTTTCATATGCAGTAATGAAAATTAATTAGTTGTCTAAATATCATCATGGTCTTCCGTTTGTGTGACTTTGTTTGTTATACGATGTATGAGGGAAAATGAAAACAATATTCTGGGTAGCACTCTCTATTACTACATATGGTAGTTATTCATGTGATACGTAAGTAGACATAGTTCCTTCATCTACACATATACTCATACCTGTAATATCTCAAGCCCCTTTTGATAGTTGCTGAAGAGACATGAAAGTGCACAAATTGATATTGTTGATCGTCTACCAACACCTTTTGGATTAGTGAGGTCTGGCGTTGCACCTGATCATCCTGAAACTAAGGTAAGAATTTTAGTTAATATTATGTTAATTTTTCAATTATGTGATTTGTTTATATCTGTATACAAAAGCAAAGGAAAAGGATCCTTGACCAGTAGCTGATACCTTTCTAAATAAAGTAGCTGTTCATGGATCCAAGAATTTGCATTTTTTTATGCTGATACTTAATTCAAATTGATTTTAGATTTATAAATATTTGTACCAACTCACTCTCTTTTACATATGAGTTACATATAGGTAGGTGTATTTGTCTAACCACTTTTTAACCTCATATGATGGAGAATGCTTGGTTTTGTGTTATGCCTACTCATATACTTTCAATTCCTGGATGATTTTCAGGTGGTTTTAAAATAGGCTCTTTGTATTTTTGAGTTCTTCAGAAATGGGTACTAAAAGATTAGCTTGCACTCAAGGATTTATGTGGCAATTATTGTTTTCTGTGGTTTTGTCTGATGCTTCTAAGTATAGTTTTGCTTGTGGATCTATGTAGTAGTTGGTTGAATTATTTGGAGATGTCTCATTTACTCTAAATGCTTTGCGAAAAAAATGTTATTTAATTACCTATACTTTAAAACTGATGAATATCAACTCCTACAATTGTGCTCCCTTAACACTATGGCAGCCTTAGCTAGCTCCAGTGGTAATGGGTCATTATGGACTACTAAAGAGTAAGACGTCTATGGTCAAAAAAAAAAAAAAAAAAAAGAGTAAGACGTCATCGTCATGTGTCCTAAGTTGATCATGATATCAATATATCATCATACATTTGATTGATCAATTAAAACTTTTCAAAATGCATATTAAATTCAAGAAAATACAGGATGAATAATTTAAGTTAATATATTAAGAATAGCAGATATAGTGTTTTTTAAAATATTACAAATAAATATAAAATGAAAGAAAAAGCTAAAAGTCTAATTTGTGCAGACCTCCATCTCTACTGTCTTCTTCACCCTTATCCCTTTACCCATGTAGACACCTGAACTCTCCAGCCACTGGTCATTTATCTATACCAAGCCAAACAACCACCACCATCAACCCTCACCACATGGTACCCAGACTTTTGAAGACCAGATCAGCAATGCCAGAATAGCTCCTTTTTTTTTTTTTTTTGGCAACACTGCCAGCATAATTGCAGTTATTTAGCCTTTATTCCCTTCAAAGATGTGGCAACTTTTTTTTAAGCAAACTTAGCTATTATCTGTTAACATTTCGATATGCATATATATTGTGGTTAATGGAGGTGTATGTCAGTAATTTGACCAGCTACTTTTGGGCACATAAACCGCCCTACAAAATCTCTACGCCGGTTAGGTATAACTTGCTATATGTAGGTAGTCACAACAAGTGTCTTTAGTGGGGTTTAATCTCAAGATATCATGCAAAGGTGTCATGAGATCACTTGTGTTGTATCCACTTTGCCAACTCCTTGGGGTTGAACATTTTGTTATTATCCCAACAGAACACAATAATAATTAGAAAAGTTCATGATTGGAGTTTTAGGTTATGTCATCTAGGCCTATTAGATGCACTGATCTTGCAAAATAGGGGTGCGTAGAATGTGTGCAATTAATTTGCCCAGGATGTTTCCTCCTCGTTATTTTTCCACTATGAGTAGTGATAATCATGGTGGAGATACTGATAATGATAAATCAAAGTCCAATCCTTCATGGCCACTATTATCTAATTCACGGTTCCTCTTGAGATTTACACAATCAAAGTGACCTAGACCATCTCATCCCTACCTCTGTAATCTAATTTCAGCTCCAAGAAATGGACCCTTGATGAGTTGCTAAGTATTTTGATTGCTGTGTATCTTACATATGTGAGGTGCAAATTTAGGGATGATGGTGATGGAGGAAAAATAAGTTCTTGTAGTGTTTCTCCCTGACAGAGTGAAAAAAAGCTGATTAATAAGTTTTTGGGAGCTATCTAAGGTTCCTGAGAACCTTCTGCCGGTTCTTCATTTTTTTTTACCTCTAGTATGTTGAGAACCCTGGTCTTTTGATCTATTGCTTTGGGGCAGAACAAGATTGGCCTGTCTGGTGAAGCAGTATGGAAGCAAATATTCCAAAAGCAATTAACATGAAAGGCAATTCTTGAAAATTATGAACTGGGAAAAGGCACAATTGACATGGAACTTGAAAAGAAAGTGGTGGAAATTGAGAATAAGAAGCCTACAAACAATGAGCTGGCAAGGAAGTGAATAGAAAGAGCTAAGAAATTTGATTTATGACTGAGTGCACAGCCTTGCTTATTGTTCATTTCAGGAAAAAGAAATTGGAATGAAAGGAAAGCAATACATATTGTCTTTTGCAGTTCGTTATCAATATAAAAGGAGTGAAAGAGTAGACAAGATTTTAAATCTCTAGCATCTCTTTGTTGCTTAAATACACTTCAGCTTTCTGTAGACTTGTGCCTGTTTATACTGAATCAGTAACTTCACCTTAGTGTCTTATTTTTATTTTTTTAAAATTAAAATATTTAATAAGTTACCATTTTATGTATCATCATCTGACATGGAAATATTTTTCCTCCTAAACTATTATAAGAGTTTGTTTTGCTGATTTTTCTGTTTAATTAACCTTCCCCCATCGATTTTCATTCATTATACTACTTTGAAATATTTGAGAAGCTCTCTTTGTACAAGAAGTGCTAGTTAAGTGTAAATTGTCTTTATTTCAAATTTTAAATAAATAGACTCTTAACATAGACTGCACAAAATGATGACATGTCAGCCTTAATTTATGAATAGACCCTCATTTAGTTGACAAAAAAGAATAGAACTTTGTTTGATATTGAGTAGTTCTCTTTGTTGTGTGCACTATATAAGCTGCATGTTTGATCAGGCATAAAAGCTTTATTTATTTGATCTTAGTTCACCAGAAAACTTGCAACAGATCGTGATCAATCAGTTTTCTCGTGTTGCTCAACATGACCGTTGTTCATTTTTCGGAAATGTCAATGTTGGTTCTTCTGTGTCTCTTGCAGAACTCCGTGATCTCTACCATGCGGTATGCTAAATCAAGATTTGTTCTTTATGTTTCTTTCTGACATTCCAATTTGCTTATTGGACCTGACTTGTTTGGTTTCCATGGACCAGGTTGTGCTTGCTTATGGTGCTGAAAGTGATAGAGCTCTTGTATTCCAGGAGAAGTATGTATAATTGGAAGTGTATTTCCAGTATTATCTTCTGGATACTTATAAGTCAATCATCCTTTCATAACATGTCCATAATTGCTGGTTTTGTGTGTATTGGCAAATGGTTAGTGTTCAGGAAAATCACTGTTATAATTTGTCGTTAAATTCATTGCAGGATTTGTCAGGCATACATTCAGCTAGAGAATTCGTCTGGTGGTATAATGGGCATCCAGATTCTAAAAATTTGAACCTAGACCTAAAAAATACCCATACAGCTGTTATTCTTGGTCAGGTATGATCAGACAAATGCTTTGTTTTGCTATGCATTAATTTTTACAATGTGTTTATATGTGTTCCCTTTCTTCATGCTTGGATTGAAGATTGAGGAATTAGACTGTAGAGTGTTCTCACAAGACCTTTATATTTATTTGTTGGCTGACATCTGAACTGGGCGGGACATTTCTGTGTGATGGGTGATAGATTATGTCCTGAAAATGGATTTCAAACAATCACCCATCTTGGCAAAAAAATTTTGGTTAAACCTTTTTTTTTTTTTAAATAAATGATTTTGTTTGAACTGTAAAACTCTAAGTTTTTCGATGTGACAATGTCTATTTGTCCAAAAAGATGCTTATTTTTTCTTTCTCTATTATAGGGAAATGTAGCTCTTGATGTTGCACGCATCCTTTGCGGCCAACCAAGGAATTGGCAACCACTGATATTGCTCATCATGCTTTAGCTGCATTGGAGGAGCTCTATAAGGTCTCTAAATTTCTTCAAATGAAATGTGGATGGATTCTCTCTCTCTCTCTCTCTCTCTCTTCAACCCCCACCCACCCCCCTCCTCTCTCTCTATTTCTTAATTTTTATTGTTTTCTCTTCTTTCGTTCCTTTCTCTTGCATGAAGTCTTTTTGAAGATCATATATTGTATCATTGCAGGAGAGTGTATCTTGTTGGAAGGCGTGGTCCATGCCAAGCTGCATGCACTGCCAAGGAGCTCCGTGAAGTTCTTGGTGATTATTTTAACACTTTTAATCAATTTCATTTATGTTTCTTATTTATAAGGATTATTGACATAGGAGATCCATCATTGAGTTAATTTCCAGCACTTTTTTAGTGATATAGATTGAAGAAGTTTGAAGATTAAACACAACTTCCATCATGTTGGTGCAGGTATAAAAAATCTATGTATCCACCTTAATGAATCTGACTTGGTTAAATCCCCCCTAGATGAGGTATTATTTTGTTATATTTCTTTTCATTGTTGTTCAGTGTCATTTCCTTAATGCAGTGTCTGTTTATTTCATGATCTAACAAAGAGATAAAGGAACTTTGTTGTAAATCAATTAGCTTTTGATATGTAAAGACTGCTAGTTTATGTCTTTCATTTAGATAGGTATTTAAAAAAAATTCAAATTTACTCATTTGTTTGTTATTGATATTAAAGGAAGAGTTGAAGAATAACCGAATACATAGGAGAATTTATGAGTTACTTAGTAAGGCTTCCAGGTCAAAGCCATTACATCCTACTTCAGGCCAACGTGAACTCCACTTTGTCTTTTTCCGAAAGCCAGACAAGTTTATAGAGTCAAATGAAAGACAAGGGCATGTTTCTGCTGTGCACTTTGAAAAGACAGCTCTGAGAGGTAAAGTTTATAATAAAGTTGTGGTAATCCAAATGACCTTTTCCTAATGTAGTTTATTGAAATTTTCAACCTTTTTAAGTGGTCATTGGTCATTCTTAGGTTGTATGGTTTTCCTTTCATCTGATTTTAACTGTCTTTTCCTCTAGTAATTTGGTATACTTTTTTTACTTTGATTCTAGATAATGGATCCGGCAAACAGGTAGCGGTTGGGACTGGTGAATTTGAAGATTTTGAGTGCGAGTAATTGCTTCTGCAACTCCAGCTTCTAATTAAGTGTCCAACAGTCGAACATAAATATATTTTTTTCCACAGTTTTTGACAATACTTCTATGTTGTGGAGAAGCTTTGTCAATGTGATGCTTTCTTAGTTAGGATATATGTGCTGAGTTCTGCAATCTCTATCCCTCTTTTTCCCCAGGATGGTTTTGAAGAGCATAGGGTACAAATCAGTTCCTGTAGATGGTTTGCCATTTGATCACTGGAGAGGTAAATGATAGACTAATACATCAATTTTGCTGCTTCATGATACCCAATGCTGCTGGCATGTTCTTGTTTTCTCTTGCTTAAGAAGCACTACCAAATAACATGCTGGACAATCTTTCTTCTCCATTTATTTCCCTTTCTTTTATCAGATTGTCCCTCATATGCACTAGAATGTTGGGATGGTTACATGACTCTTTCTGGAATTTCAAGTCAAGACATTGATATGATAATTTATTTGTGTTCAACCACCTCTGATATTTTCTAGGTGTGGTTCCAAACATCCAGGCCGAGTTCTGGGTGAATCATCGAAAGATGATGCAGTGCCAGTGCAAGGTTTGTATGTGTGGGGGTTGAAGAGAGGACCTACAGGAATCATTGCTACAAACCTCTACTGTGCTGAGGAAACCGTAAGTGGTGCAATGCATTTCAAAGTAGAGAATATAATCTCCTTGTTTCCATAGCGATATCCTTGAAGTTTGAAACAACCCATCATAGGGGATCATTTACGAATGCCACTCCCATATGAGCAGTACCTTTTTGAATGCTGATTTTGGACATTGTGAGATTCTCTGTATTAGGCTTCGGTCATGAGCCAGTTTGATTTCTCGTGTTGAGAATATCTGTTACTGATTCAGAGACAAGAAAAGTCTGTCAACTTCATGTCGGCTAATTTTTCCCCTTGTTCTGACTTTCCCCAGTGCTCTGTTGGAGGCATGCATGATCAGCTTAAAAGAGAGGATGCTAAAGAGACGTCACTTGCTTTGTTTTGCAGGTGGCAAGCATATCTGAAGACCTTGAGCGTGGGGTAGTAAAATCCTCATGCTCAAAAGCGGGCAGAGAAGGCCTTCTCCAATTATTAGATGAACGGAATGTCAGGGTCGTACCATTCTCTGCTTGGGAAAAGATAGATTCTGAAGAAAGGAGGCTTGGGACGTCAAGAAATAAACCAAGGGAAAAATTAGCCAAATGGGACGAATTGTTAAGTGCTTCTGGGGTTGAGCAGACCATATAGGAGGCTAGGCATAATAAGTTAAAGCCCGAATTTGCCTATGTTTTGAGAACCGCGAGGTTCTCTCCATATCTAGTGCATTGAATAATTATTGTATTCTAACTTATTCATTGATTGCTTTCAAAAAATAAGGAAATAGATAGGAAAGGATAGACATCGTATGGATTTGGTTGGCAAAGGTGCTGAAAATTTTTTAAGCAATGAAAAGAGAGGGGGGCCAAGGCAGTTTCCCGTATTCGCAGTAGATTTGAACTAAATAATTTTTGAAAAAGCAGAAGTTGAAAATATGTCCTATTAACTTATATTTGCTCTTTCCCTCTTGTTATTCATGCCTGTCTTCATTATAAAAGATGTGTGATGTGTAATTCACTATTTTAAAGGTAACAATGTATTTTACGTTTTATATTATCAATTGTAATAAGATAGATAAGAACAGGTCGAATCCACTGAGGTTGGGACTAATTTTGAAGGGTATCGGTCCTCTTTATATATAGGCAATAAGTAAATAAATAAATAAATTATAAAGTCTAGAGGTACTTTTAATTAATTTAAATATGAGAATACCAAAATCTAAATCGGCAAAATCGATAAGATAGTGAAATATTGTCATATGATGTTTAATCATCATGATACTGTGTCATATTTGATTATTAGATTCTTGAATTATTTCATTAGGATTGAATTATATGTGGAATATTTAGTGAATCTTGATTATAATAAACCTCTTCATATTTTTTAGACTTAACAAAGTACTTTTGGAACTTTTTTTTTTTTTTGTTTAATCAATATAGTTAGGTATGGAAGATTAAGTGACTTTTTGGTAAATAATGCTTTCTTTTAGATGCAAACTCGATAAAATGTTATTTTCTATTGAAAATTACATGTCGAAGTGAGTGAATTATTGTATCTATGTGTATGATCGTGTTTTTGAAACTATTAGCAGAAGCTTAATTGATGAGTTTTTTATCATTTTAATACTTTGTATTATTTTCATAATCATGCTATTGTTCATTGCATTACTATTTTATTGTGTGAGAGTTAAGTGTCGTGCTTAGTGAGCTAAGATCTGCAATTTTTACAAGAACACTGCATATATTTGTTAAGTGGAACCTTCGTATAGTCCTGGAAAAAATAGCCTCCTTTTAGTAATTAATAAAAAATTGGTATAAAGTTATTGATTGGAAGTGATTGTATGATCCAAAAACTAGAACATGGCTTGACCTTCGGGTTGAATCCAAATTTGATTTTCTGTCCCTTTCTTGTTTTACAACAATTTATTTATTATTTTCATTAAAACCAGCAAAAATTCATAAAATTGCAAATTAAACCCAATTGGTTTTCCCCTATTTTTCTTGAGTTTTTAGTCTATTTTTTCTTTTTCTTTCTTTTTTTCTTTAAGTCAACTGAGAAATTAGCTCATAGCATGTTGTTTTGAGAATAATAAAAATATCTGTGTTGTTAAAAGCTCGAGGAAACGTGCCTGTCTGGAAGAACTGCTTGGTTGATTTTGTGCTTTCCAATTAGGGTCTGTTTAGATAATCTATTTTTTATCTAAACCTTCGAGATTTGTCTTGAATACACAGGTTTTTTCAGAGCCTAGTTATTGGACCATCAAGCTTTGTATCATCGTGACTAGTGCTCCAATCAATTCTAACCGAGGCTGATCATATATTAGAATGATATGTATAAATATATCTGATTAATTTCTATATTTTATCTATATTTGATCTATTTAATTTTTTCATAAGAATTAATAGCTTTTTTTTTCATATGTATTTATTTCTTAATAAATAATTTGTGAGAAAAAAGTGTCGGGTCTTGAAAGGAAAAAAGATAAAATTAATTAATTAATTAATGATCTGAACACTTTGGTTAATGATCCGAATTACTTTATATTAATATGGCTAGGATGGTATAAGGGTTCAAAAACTTTTCATAAAAGCTTAAATTTGACTTGAAATTTTATGGTTTATATTTAATCCAAACTCAACCATGCTTAGATTTCTAAGCTTATTTTCACTTGAGACCAAACAAATTCAAACTCGTTTTAATAAAATTTGTTTAATTTTGATTTATTAAAAATTTATTTTAATTAAAATCATACCGATATACAAACTTGATTAATATTTAAAATCAATTTGAATTTAATTAGACTCACGAGCTAACGGACTAATCAAGTTAAATACTGTAAAATTCAAGCTTGACTTGGAATATTATTGTAATAGTTAGAGTTCAACTAGACTATCTTCGGATCAAATTTGAATATACATTCAAGTCAAATCTAAAATATTTTAGGAATAATTTGACCCCTTTATACCTCTAAATCCGGTGATAATTAATAATATTTTATTTATGTTTTTCACGTGCTATTTTTTCTTCTATGATATTTGTACCCTTAGGAGCTTACTGTTACTGGGCAGTGGATTTGATTTCCTTAAATTTCCTTCCTTTACATCCAAACAAAAAACATCCTTTTTTTTTTTCCTTTTCCTTTTATTGGTCCCCATCATTTTGTCTTCATAATATCATTATGGCAATAGATAGATTCTAAGAATAAATTATATCAATGGTCTCTAAATTTTTTAAAATTATGCCGATTCGTTCCTTTTTAAAAGGTTAACAGAATTTCTTTTATCTAAACTTATTATTTAGGCAAAATTTTATAGATATCCTTTGCATTTTAAAAAATAGCATCCAAGTTCCATAAAAAGTGAATTTTAAGCAGGGGCAGATGCAAGGTGAGATAATTAGGACATATCTTAATTAAATTAATATTAAAATTAGTAATATGTATGTACTTATTATTACAATTATATTGTATCTTATATATGCATAAAAATTTTATTAATGATTTTATTGTGATATTTTCTAACCTCACAAGTATGGAAAAAAATATTCAACAAATAATTAAGGGCATTTAATTAATTTAATAACATATCATGCATATAAACTTGAAAATTAGATATCAATAAAAAAATAGAGTTAATAGATAATATAATCAATGTTATTTAGAAATATTATGCGATAAAAATCATAACATTTGTAATATGGATAATATAATTATTAGTTATAGTATATTATGGATAAAAAATAGATATTTATAAGAATTTATTTAGTTAAATATAATTTTATAATAATGAATTTGATTCTATTAGTTATTGTGAAAGAAAAAAGTTTAAAAATATTGGAAGAGATAAAATGATAATATAATAACTGAATGTCGAAAAGAGAAAAAAAAATGTATTGAAAAGAGAAATATACAATCATAGGGATTGAACCCATGTCCTCATTGAGGCAAGTGGTGTGTAAAAAAACTAATAAAATCGAAAAATTGAAACGAAACTGAAAACCAATTTGAAAAATATAGTTAATGGTTCGTTGGTTTTGGTTTAAAATTATGTTTTTATCTTTTCTAGTTTTCGATTTCGATTTCGGTTTATAACCACAAAAAACGGACGATTAACTGTTGACCATTTTAATATTTATAAATATAATACATATAATTTATATATGCTAATGTTCCTTAGATTTTGATTAAAGTCCTGTGTTTTGTCCTATGTTTGAAAGAAGTTAATGTGGTAATTGATTTGATTTGATTTGATTTTATTGATGATAATACCTTCAAAAGCTTGTTTTTCTTCTTTTCCTTAATTTGATTTTCATTTATTTTAATGTTGTAATATGTATAATAATTTAAAAAAAACTCATGATTAACCGTTTATAATGACTGGTTAAGAATTAGATATTAAAAAAATCGATAATTATGGTTAGGTTAAAAAAATAAGGAATGAACCGATTAATCGAACCATGAACACCCTTTTAAAGGTAAAATCATACATTTAATCACTACACTATCTTTAATTTTATGTTATTATTTGCTTTTTATAATATATATATATATATATATAATACATACTTTTTTCTTATTTTAAAAAATATTCATAAAATTAACTTTTCTAAGTCTAAGGGTCAATGGTGGATCTGCGCCTCATTTTAGGGTTTAAACATGAACCTTGATCATTTAGTGGATCATCTTATTATTCAAATAAGTATAATAATTAATATTATTAACTTATTAATAATATAATGGTTAGGTGTGAAACTAACCTGCTAAAGAGCAAAATTCTGTTAAAATTAACGAGAGGAAGGGAAAGGTAGAATTTTCTCATAAATCCTCACTTTATTTTTCAGAAAATGATCCCTGCAATTTTAAAATATTTGGGAAGAGGGTGTACGTTTTATTATTCCATTTTAAAAATCTAACAAACATTCCAAATACGCCACGTGGACAAATTTATTTCTCCTCACCTGAGAGAAGAAAAGGTTAAACAATGGGCATGCCTAATAAATAATAAATATATATATTTTTTGGTACATGGTGGGGCCAAGAAATCCCGGCCCAGAGCCTCAACGTGGTGTATAAACAGAAACCACCTCAAACGAAGAACTATCTTGAATGCAAAGCTTATTTGCACCATAGCCATAGCCAAAATTCCCCCTGAAAACAAGAAAGAGTCTCTTCTTCTCTCACTGGTGACTCCACAACCAAATCTCCTTCATTGCCTCATCCTTAGGGTTTTGTAATTAACTTAAGCAAGGGTTAAATATAACCAGCACACACACATATATATTCACACTTCTTCAATTTCGGAACTTACTTACGATTATCACTTGCAGGTACAGATCAAAACCCTAACTTCTCTGCATGATTTGTGTGTTTTCTACAGTGAAAGCAATATGACTCTGTCGGAGGATGTGATATCGAGGCTTCATAAGATACGACGAACCGTAATGCAATTACTTAGAGACAGGGGTTACCTTGTAGCTGATTATGAAATCAACATGTCCCGGTTTGAATTCGTCGATAAGTTCGGCGAAAATATGAGAAGAGAGGACCTTGTTATCAACAAGGCTAAGCGAAACGATAGCTCTGATCAGGTGCATTCATGATGAGATATGATAACACAGTGCTTTTGTTATTTTTTTTGCTGGTTGATCTTTAGGGTTTCTCCGGCATCCCCTGTTTGGAGAAAGAAGGGAAACAACCTGAAAATAAAAGAATATGCATGTTGTTTTTTAAGTGTGTGTTTCTCTTGCGGAAAAGAGTTTTTGGGACATTTTGCCTTCCACCACCCTAATATACCACGAATGGTGACTCTTTTAAGTCTTATGGGCGGAAAAAATTTCATTTTGCCTACTATGTACATTCAATCAAATGAAAATTAATGGGATGTTATTCTTACTCGAAGAAATTTTTTCAGATTTTTGTGTTCTTCCCCGATGAGGAAAAAGTTGGCGTTAAAACTATGAAAACCTATACCAATCGCATGAAAAACGAGAATGTGTTCAGGGCCATTCTAGTGGTGCAGCAAAATCTAACTCCTTTTGCTCGGACATGCATTAGTGAAATCTCTTCCAAGTTCCACCTAGAGGTTTTCCAGGTAGAATGATTCCCTTTCTGAGACTAAAAATTTTCTTGCACCTAATAATTAATGGCGAATTTTGTTATATTTTGTGGATTGCTGCAGGAATCAGAGTTGATGGTGAACGTCAAAGAACATGTTCTTGTTCCTGAGCATCAGGTTCTTACAACTGAAGAAAAGAAAACTCTGCTTGCGAGATACACCGTAAAAGAAACTCAGGTTAGTTTGAAATATATTATTATTATTATTATTTCTATTTATTTATTTATTTGTGTGTGTGTGTTATTGCTGAGATGAGATAGTGTTATGTTTTCTTCCGTGCTACTGGAGATAACATTTCTTTTCTTTTTCGTTATTTTTTATTATTTTCCTTTTTGCAAGATACCTTGGGCCCCCAGATTTATATTTCATTGGATGTCTTACTTCGTTAGCAATAAAAGAATGGGCATTGTAGCTTGACATAGAATCTGCTGGGTGCCATTATCTTTTAAGGGTGGCTCTTTGTAGATAGATATTTAGAAATTCCCCTTTGCTTTAAAAATACGACAAATTGCAAGCATTTTATAGCCAGGGAACTTGCTGATGGTGGATTTGTTCTTCAACTTGTATCCTTGCTCCATCATTTTCCATAGGCCTGTTAAGAGAGGCCCTAAGATGGTCATTTAAAACTGAAAAGGTTTGATTTAATATTGGCATAAATATAGAGGACCTGTTGTCCTTATATGTAGGTTACTTGAGTAATTTTTTCATTTGTAGTTGCTGTAGTATAGCAACTTCTTGCTTTAACATGCAGTTGGTAAGAATGGCTATGGAAAAGATAAAGTAGAAACCCTTACTATAATCTGATTTTATTATTATTGGGTTCTAAAAATATGCAATTAGAACCTAGCCTCTAATATTCTCTTCATGTGAGGCTATTTTGGGTATTATCTTAATATTACTGCTTGTCTTAACATCTGTTGGTTGGGGAGAATTGGTCTGGAAAAGATAAAGTAGAAACCCTTATTACATACTATATTATGTTATTATGGGTTCTAAAAAGTAATTAGAATCTATACTATCATGCTGCAGGATTATTCTATAATTTGTACCCCATAAAATCTTTAGGTTTCAAAAATAATTATTGCAATATACTTTTTTTTAATATTTTTAAATTTAAGATATCATAGTTATTCATGTCAAGTATCATAATATTTAAATTAAAGTTAGTCTCACTTTTAAAGGCTTAATTAATAATTGCAAGGATAATTAATTTCAATGAGGAACACAGACTGACAAAAAAAAATTGAAAAAATTGATAGATGTGATCCATAATAAGCGACTCAAATTAGAGGTGTGAGATTAATTTTATATTTTAGAGTAATCAATATAATTTAGATATTTGACTTTGATGGAATTCTGATATTCTTGTCACAGCTTTGTATATACATTAATGATATTTTATAGTCTGGTACGGGGATACCTACATAGTGAGAGGTAATATGATATATTAGAATGTGGAACCTTGACACATAGTGTACAAGTTTTGTAGTGATTCCAAAGACAGTATGAAGTTAATACTTTGTGTGCTGTGCTACGAGAGCAAGCTTCAATATTTAATGGTAGTACTGCTATAGCAATTCCAAAGTATTTCCTTTTCTCTTTAGGTGTTGTGGAATCTTTGAAAGCTCCTCATGCATTTTGCATACCAAACTGCTTCTTCTTCCAGCTAGTGCTTGGATATATGTCCAAGAAACTTAATATCTAGTAGATGTGACCAGACCTGGCAAGCTTCAGTGAGCAGAGCATGCTTATTGAGTTGATACTCTGGAATGATAATTAACTTAAATACTCTACCAACACCTTTTCATCTTTGCTGCGATATAAGTGCCCTTATTTTTCCTCTAAGATTCAAGAGCTGTAGATTTCCTATGTGTACTTTACTGGCAATTTTGAGATTGACTCTTGTATACTCTTCTTTTTCCATAACTTGGGGTTTTTGAAACTGAGTACAGCTGCCTCGAATTCAAGTGACCGATCCAATTGCAAGGTATTATGGGCTGAAACGTGGAGAAGTTGTGAAGATAATTCGCCCAAGTGAAACAGCAGGTCGATATATCACCTACCGTTATGTGGTCTAAAGGATAATTAGAAGTTTAGTTTTGGACGTCGAATTGAGTTTGTAGGGCTCCATCCATGCCGTTCTGAAACGGGCATCTCAAGGATGGTGTTGAATGATTAGAGATGCAGATGTATGAGCTTCACTCCTGATAGATTACTTTGTTTTGTTTCCTTGTGGTAGTCTGAGCAATAGAGAATCTTGGAAAGTTTGCCTTTTTATGGATTATGACAGGTAGGAATCCATAACTCAAGCTTTAGGTGGTAAAGAGGTGTTTCCTAGGTTGTGCGTTTCTTTTTCATTATCTTTTATGTATATGCTCTCTCTCTGTCTCCATCTCTGTCTATTGAACGGATGAATCATCGAGTATTGCGTGGTTTTGGGTGAGTTTCTTCTTTGGCCAGACACCACTGGGTCATGTTGTGCAATTTTGAGAAGTGGAATGCTGTTGGGAGCTCCTATTATGTGTATTATATATACTGGTAATTCAATGTAATAAATATTATTAGTTTTGAGAGTTTGTAAATATTGACCGCAGGAAATAATGATGAGAGGCAACAATAGTAGCTAACCGCTATGTTTGATAACCCAGAAATCGACAGAAAATGAAAGAAACCAGCGGAAGGTTCATGTTTGGATTGTTAAAAGTGAAAAAGAAAATAAAAGAAATAGGCAGAAATCCGTATAAATACGGTGTCCATTCTTTTCCGTCCAAATGGGCAGATGGAAAACATCTTAAAATCACAAAAATACCCTTAGAAATAACGATATTTTTAAAAAACATTGGATATTTTAGTCTATTCATATTAATATTTCATTTCATTTCCTTCCATTTCTACACTAATTATCCAAATAGAAAATATAATCTTTCTTTCTTTTCATCTCTTTTCATTTCTTTTATTTTTGATCGATATCTATTTCTTTCTGTTGATTTTCGCCGTGTATCAGCTTGCCAAACACAACGAACAACTGTCGTGGTGGTTAGCAACCATGAAAAATGTTAATAGAAAAGGGGGAAGTTCTGCAAACGGAAATCATTTTTCTCATATATATCATTGCAGTTATATGTGATTAGGAAACATAATCATTGAAACAGATCTACCCTTCTGTTATTCATTTGATTTTAATTGTTTTAAATTTTTTCTGTAGATTGGTATTAAATAATACATAGCATATTGTTACTCATTAAGACGGTGATTTGATAGCGAGTGCGGCACAACGGATATTCATCCATGTATTGCATTTCTTTTCATGGCGGGATCACCAAATAGTTGTTATGATTGAACGATAGCACTACATTTAATAGCTATGGAAAATTATAATCGGGCATACAAGGTATGAACATTCCCACAATTTGTGAAAGCCAAAATGATGTGGTTATTTCATTCCAAATACCTT
Organism: Combretum micranthum; assembly: GCA_024138025.1. Taxonomy (NCBI): domain Eukaryota; kingdom Viridiplantae; phylum Streptophyta; class Magnoliopsida; order Myrtales; family Combretaceae; genus Combretum; species Combretum micranthum. The sequence continues at coordinate 155,857 of JAMXBD010002209.1, read as the reverse complement.
GATTCGCAAAAATAGAAATAATTGAACAATCAAGGTAAGAGAAAGAAAGAGATCATGTTTAACGAACTACCTCAATTTATATTATCTCGTTTCAATTTTATATTTGAACAATCAACATGAAATATTATAGAGTCAATTAAAACTTTGAAATCTAGTCACCATCCATTGTCATTGATCATTGATGCATCTTAGACGAATAAGCTTTGTGATACACGATGCAAAGTACTAATATTTTTTTGTATCGCACGTTCATTTTGCGATACATGTATCTAAGCGCAATGTGTGATATAAGTAAAGTATCAGTATTTTGCTTTTTGTATCATATGTAGGGAGCGTGATACAAGCAAAGTATCAATGCTTTGCATTGTTAATTAATTTGAGGTGTGAAAATAAAAGCTTGAGGCGTGCTAAGTACTGTTCTTAAGGATAATTTGCTAGCACAGATGGAACAATAGCATATCTCTTAGGATTCAATAAGCCTTTTAGAAAATCTAGGTGAGAAGAATAGCAAAACAGATGGATGAGGAAAACCCAACAATTGAAGAAAAAAGAAGACGTAAAGCAGAGAGTCTAAAGATAATAATGAAAATTGATTATTAATGATTTTAAAAATGGATAACAGTAATCCAAAGAGATGCGTGCAGCGGGTTAGATTAAAATATCTTTTTTTGAAAATTAAATATCACAACAGATGAATAAGATAATTTGAAAGTGGTCGAGATATAAGAGTAGAGGTAGAAAAACAAATATTATGATAATTGATATTTGAAATGGTCAAGAGGCTTGTATTTAGATAACTCAAATTAATAATATCCGAATATTATTAAAATAATAATATGCACGAAAATAAAAATATTCCCTTGGACTGGGCCAAGACATATGACTACACGCGTGGGGGGAGGGTGCAAATCCACGAATTTACACTAGCTTGGGCTGTGCAAGCCCATACCTTTCCACCAATTCTTTACAAGTCCATAAAGAGAATGAAGTTAATAAACAAGAACAAGAAATAAGGTCTAAGGAATGTGAGACTTATTCCTTTTGAAATACACACACACCACACACACTACAATATACAACAATCCTTTACATATTTCAAAAGGATAAAAGATAGAGATAAAAAGAAATGCTAGGTTTCCTCAAATGAGTATTATGCCTCGAATTTGGTGTCTTTAAGACTATGAACCAGACCTAGAATAATGAGATATAACTTATAAAATAAATGGTGAAGCTTAAAGCTTTTATGAACCAAGAATTTTTACCGTAAGCTAAAATGCTCATTAATCACATTATACTCCACAATTTTCTGTTATGCATTGCGGTTTTGCGGTAATAGGCCATGTGCGTACCTAGTTATTCATGAGTGCTCTAAAGATTTTGCCACAAATCTCATAGAAACGCCTCACTTCACACTTATATAGGTCATTCCATCAAGTGTATACTGCAGAATACACCGCCTTTAAAGGATATGGAATTTGATCAAGAGCTTTACTCAACATCTCTTTCTTTGTAGTTTAGCACTACACACACCATAAGAGGAACATCATTTAATAGTGCTACATAAATCAAGTAATGACTTGTTATTACCCATATGAACATATTTCATGGGATCTCCAATCGCATAGGTTGGGTTACTATCATTGTTGATACTTCAACATGGCTTTCGTCCCCTACCCCTCATGTTTCATTTATTAATTTTCTCCCCAAAGGTTTAGTAAGAGGATAAGCCAAATTCACTTCTGACTTCACATAATCCATTGAGATAATTCCTTTTTCAGCAGCTACTTCACTACATCATATCTTAATCGAATATATCTATTCTTTCCATTGAAGATCTTATTCTTGGCAATAGATATTGTCACTCGACATCACAATGCATAGATAGATGGTGGGTTTTAAACCTAATGGAATAATTGCCAAAAATTTTTTTAACCACTTAGCCTTATTACTAGCCAATTCTAGAGCAATAAACTCTAACTCCATAGTAGACTTAGCTATGATAGTTTGTTTAGCTGATTTTCATGAAATTGCACCACCTCCAAGGGTAAATATATAACCATTGGTAGATTTTGTCTTATCTGAATTAGAGATCTAATTGGCATCACTGTATCCTTCTAATACAGTAGGAAATCCACTATATAGAATACCATAATTCATAGTACCTCTCAGATATTTTATTAGTCTGACCAACGTAGTCCAATGATCATAATTGGAATTATGTGTATACTTGCTCAATCTACACACAGCATATGCTATGTCAGGTCTTGAAAAATCCATTAAATGCGTCAGACTTCTAATTATCTGTGCATACTCAGATTGAGTAACTATATCACTTCTTTTTTTCTTTAATTGAGTATTAGCATCATAAGGGGTACTCATAAGATTGACATCAAAGTGTCCAAACTTCTTAATAAGTTTCTCAATATAATGCTCTTGTGATAGCATGATACTATCATTCTTCCTTTTGATTTTAATACCCAAAATAACACTTGCTTCACCCATGTCTTTCATATCAAATTTAGAAGCAAGAAAAGACTTTGTTTTATGCACTGCATCAATACTAGTACCAAATATAAGCATATCATCTACATATAGGCATATGATAACACAATCATTATCAACAAGTTTTGTATAAACACATTTATCAACTTCAACAATAGAGAAACCATTGTTTAACAAAACTTGGCAAATTTTTCATGCCATTGATTAGGCTTGTTTAAACCATATAATGATTTAAGAAGTTTATAGACTCTCTTTTCTTGTCCTGAAACAACACAACCTTGAGGTTGCACCTTATAAATTTCTTCTTCTAAATCGCCATTTAAAAAGGCTATTTATTACATCCAATTGATGAATAACAAGTTTACAAATTGAAGCCAAGGCAATCAAAACTCGAATAGAAAAAATTCTAGTTACAGGGGAAAAAGTATCAAAATAGTCTACATTTTGCTTTTGAGTTATTTTGTAAAATAGAATCAATTTCAACTTTAATGGCTTCTTTCCAAAAAGGTGCATCAGACAGAAATTGCATCTGTGAAGGTTAATGAATCATTCTGAACAAGATAAGTATAAAAATCATTTCCAAAAGAATATTTTTTCCTTTATCTTTTACTTCTTCTTAAATATTCATTTCTAGAAACATTTTCAGAAACATTTTCAGAAGCATTTTCAAAAGATGGTGTATTTGGAATATTTTTAGATTTTAAAGGAAAAAAAAGCTCAAAAAACTATACATTTTTTTTCTCAACAATTGTATTCCAATCGAACATATCGCTTTTTAACATAAGAAATCTATATGCAGCACTATGTTCAGCATAACCAATAAATATGCAATATGGAGTTTTAGAACCTAATTTTCTTTTCTTAGGATCAGAAAGCATAACTTTAGTAAGACACCCCCACACTTTCAAATATTTCAAATGAGGAGAATAACCTTTCCAAAGTTCATAAGGTTTTTTTCTTGTTTTCTTATAAGGTATGTTATTCTACAAGTAACATGCAGTTAATATGACTTCACCCCAAAGATTTTCAGGTCCTTTAGAACTTACAAGCATATAATTTATCATTTCTTTTAATGTCCTATTTTTCCTTTCAGCTACTTCATTAGATTATGGGGAATAAGGAGTTATTTCATGAATTAGTCCTTCCTTCTCACAATATTCATTTAGTAAAATATACTCACCACCTCTATCTGATTTAATTCTTTTAATTTTCTTATTTAGTTGATTCTCTACTTTTGCTTTGTATATTAAAAACATGTCAAATGCTTCATCTTTATTTCTAAGCAAGTAGACTTTAGTATATCTAGAAAAATCATCTATAAAAGTAACATAATATCTTTTACCTTCTCTAGTCATAGTTTGCTTCAAATCACTTAGACCAGTGTGAATTAAACTTAATAATTCAGATTCTCTAAAGACAGATGCACATGTTTTCTTAGTTTGTTTAGATTCAACACAAATTTCACATTTACTCATACTTGAAGAATTAATATTATAAATTAACCAAACAGATTGCATTTTCTTAATATAAGGTAAACTAACATGTCCTAATCTACCATGCCATAAATGACAAGAATCAATAAAGTAAGCAGAAGAGGTAACATTTCCATTCATAACTTCAGATATATTAAGTACAAATAAATCATGACTACAATAACCTTTGTCAACAAAAACATTATTTTTTGTCATTACAACTTGGTCAGACTCAAATGATACTTTCACTCCCACTTTCCCCAACAATACTACTGAAATCAAATTAGTTCTAATGTTGGGAACATGTAACATCTCACTCAGAGCTAAATTCTTGCCAGATGTGAGTTTGAGAAGAACTTTTCCTTTCCTAATAACTTGGGTAGTTCGAGAATCACTAAGATGCACAGATTCTTCTCCTTCATCAACTTTTGTATTAGTCACGAATGCATCTTTGTTTGCGCAAATATGCCCAACAGCATTAGAATCTATGACCCATTCTTTCACATTGGTCACTATGTTCACAGAAATGACTGCAACAATAATATCATCTATTTGAACCAAATTTGCCTTTGGTTTAGTAGGATTGTCATTTCTTCCCATCCTCTTCCTGCATTGAGGTGCATGATGGCTAGGTTTGCTACATATGAAGCGATTGCCTCTCTTCTTAAAAGTGGGATTACCAACCTTAGGCTTGTAATCAGGTTTCTTTTCGTACCTTTTGTATGACTTGTACGGTTTGCGATCTACCAAATTCGCCTTACTTGCAATCTCCTTTCCTTTGCCGGCTTAGGATTCCTTTCTATTGGCGTCCTCGATAATGATGTGGATAATGAGATCAGCGAGCGAAAGTTGCTTGTGCTTATGCTTAAGCCGATGTTTGTAGTCGCTCCATGATTGAAGCAGTTTCTTAATCAACAAACCAGCAACGAACTCCTCCTGCAGATTAATTCTTTCTGATTTGAGGTCCTCTATCAACTTGTGGTACTCATTGATCTGCATTTTAATATCTTTATCCTCAACCATCTCCCATCTATAGTATTTTCAAATAACGAGCTTTTGCTTCCCCACATCTTCAACCATATATTTGGTAACCATAGAGTCCCAAATCTCCTTTTCTTCCTTGTAAGAATAGTAAACATCAAACAATTCATTAGATAAGGTTCTTATAATTGTGTGGCGACATACCTTGTTTGCATGAACCCAGAGCTCCATTTGTTTGGACATGGAATTTGCTGGTTTAGCATCCATAAGAGCATATGCAACATCGTACATATCCAAAACGGAGAATACACGTTCCTACCATTGTTTAAAGTTGTCTCCATCGAAGATTGAAATCTTTGATATGTCTAGAAATGGCTTAGCAAATGGAACGGCTGGCAGTACAGGAATAGTGTCGTTTGGAGCAGCTTCATGAATAGTAGCGATGGCAACGACGACTGCCGGAGGAGCAAGATCAGAGGCCATGAGAATTATCCTTAAGAATGTTAGTTAATTTGAGGTGTGAAAACAAAAGCCTGAGGCATGCTAGGCACTATACTTAAGGATAATTCGCTAGCATAGATGGAACAATGGCGTATCTCTCAAGATTCAACAAGCACTCTAGAAAATCTAGGTATCAGGAATAGCAAAATAGATAGATGAGCAAAACCCAGCAATTGAAGAAAAGAAGAAGATGTAAAGTAGAGAGTGTAAAGATAATAATGAAAACTAATTATTAATGACTTTAAAAATGGATAACAGTAATCCAGAGAGATACGTGCAATGAGTCAGATTAAAGTATCTTTTCTGAAAATTAATATCACAACGGATAAATAACATAATTTGAATGTCGTCGAGATATAGGAGTAGAGGTAGAAATTAGATATTATGGTAACTGATATTTGAAATGGTCAAGAGGCTTGTATTCAGCTAACTCAAATTAATAATATCTGAATATTATTAAAATAATAATATGCATAGAAAAAAAAATATTCTCTTGGACGGGCCAAGACATATGACCACACATGCAGGCACGAGGGTGGGTGAGGGAGGGGGGAGGAGGCAAATCCACGAATTTACTTAACCCGACTAAGCTTTGTGCTTGCAAGCCCATAGCTGTCCACTAACTCTTTACAAGCCCATAAAGAGAAGGAAGTTAATAAATAAGAACAAGAAACAAGGTCTAAAGAATGTGGAACTTATTCCTTTTGAAATATACATACATACTACAATATACAACATCTATCACATACCTTATATGAGATATACGACTTTTACAACTTTTGCATAGTACTATCACTGTGTTTCATCTCCAACATGTGATACATGTAGAAAATTTTGTATCTATTCTCCAATATATGATATAGAGATGATAATTTGGTAATTTTTTTAATACAATTTGGATTTGTGTAATTTGTTTTTTTTGTAAGAATAATAGATATGTCTTTCTCCCGGATAAATCAACCTTCCATGCACAAGGTATGATGTATCTTATAGAGGCATCAACCTTCCCATTCGCAGAAGGTATAACAACACTCCTAACCCCAAATCCATCCCCTTCCCACTCTTATTAAGTATCTTACATTTTTAAATTTTTTTATTTGGGCATTACAATAGAGAAATTAGATATTCAAATCCAGCTCATCCCACCAGGGAGATTGATTAAAATGTCGTTGACATTAGTAAATACCCTACATGTTCAACACATTATATTCATTGTAGACAAATCTAATTCATCACTCATCTCCATATACAGATACATTTCTCAATCATTTTAGAATCCATGGTAATATCATATCCTTTGACTTATACCCTATACAAACTTGTCATACTTCCATTGAACTCAATTCAAATTATTAGTGCCAACTCTATCCATAACACCAAAATAGACATGTTATTAATATGACACTAATATGTTCTCAAATACTGTGGTTGCACTGACACAAACAACTCCTTAGAACACTAGACACACAAGTAATGTCTCCACTATCTGTACCTATAATGTTGGAAACATATTTTATGTCATCCAGATTAATTGGAAAAAAAGTTGAAAATAGAAATTTATAACACAACTAATTACCTTTATATGCAGCATTAGCATCCTTGCTTTTTGAGAACTTCTATCCTTGTTCACATGTTCTTCTAGGGCATATGGAGCTCTTTGCATAGCTCGGATTTTTAAATTGCCAAAAAATATTTGAATATCTACTAATGACTTCCTAAAAGCTTTGAGGTAGGTGGCGTTTGAAGAAGGGCAAAGAGAATCAGGAAAAAAATTACATTTATAATTTTCCCTATTTTTTAACAAGCTTGTTCTTACTTTTTTATAAATATATTAATAATCTTAATTGATTTATTCTATTTTTCCTTACCTCAATCGTCCAAAAACATAAAAAGAATCAATTACTTTCCGTATTCTTTCCTCTAATACTTTTCCTTGCATATTCTTCCCCAATATGAAACAAATAAATAGATGCATCTTCTCCCTCCAAAACTTATCGCTTCAAGCATTGGTTTACTTTTTATTCATAATACTATGATAGGAATCAATCCTTGACATCTATTGACAAAGCCCATGTTAAAGGAAGTCAAGGACTAACCTAAGGGATCACTGCCAAATCCACACACAAGCAGGAGAATTGCTTCAATAATTGTCATGATCACATCAAACGTTTAAGCAAGATGAGGATTTGGACTCAAAAAGATGAGTATGATTTTCTATATAACTATGAGATGCATTATATAGATGGTCATGAGTCAATTTGTAGGAAATCAGAAGGAAAATGTGAAGAAAGTGAAGGAAGCAAGCATATCACGACTATGATATAGGATGTGATTAGACAAGAAGAAAACAAAGGAGATCATAGGAGGCATCACGCCCGTGATGAGGGGTGTTGTCTTGAATAAAACCTGTGACCTAACCCGTATCAATGTTGGAATTTTTCTTAAAGGAGATAATGGCCTATGATACGCCCGTGATGGTGCCTATTATCGTAATACACCCATGATCAAGCACGTTATCAACATTGAAAATTTTGCTCAGAGGAGATCACGGCTTGTGATATGGCCATGATAAGAGGGCGTGACAAGAGATAACGCCCATGATGCAGGGCATGATCAATGTTCTGTTTTGCACAAATTTTCCTTTTATTAAGTTGTATTATTTATAAGTTTGCCATTGTGTAAGGGTTATATAAACACCCCTCCTAACTTAGAAAACACTAGACAAGACATTTTAAATTTAAACTCTTTTATTTTGTCTTTCTATTTGAGTGCAAAATACCTAGTTCTTATCAATCTATTTGTGTTTATAGTGAATAACCAGTCAATCTTTCTTGTTCATCATATCAAGTGCGAAAGAGTAGCTCAGGTTATTATTGGTGCATAATATCCATTAATAATGCCGTTCATATCTTTTATTTCATTGCAATTCAAGTTTCAAGGCCTACTACAACATAAACTGTGCCTGGTGCGTATCATCTTTTGGTATCAGAGCTTTGGGTTACAAAAAGGGTAAGTGCTGAGTAGAAAACCCTAAATACATTGTGATTATTGTTGAAATCTTAGATTTTGATACTTGGAGTAGGAGATTAGGGTTGTAGAATCTAGTGTTATTCTTGTTGCTACCATTGTATTGAAGTATTCATGGAGTTGGGGTTTATTTATGGTGTATTTTTATGTGCTTGGAGGAATGTGCACTGAATGTTTGATAAAAAGTCTTAACTGAGTTTCTTCTAATATTGAATCAATTGAGTAGTAGTTGTAGTTGCATTGTGTTATTTGTTGTGTTAGTGGAGTATTGTGAGAATCTGGGATTGTTGTGGCATTAGAATCGCATTTAAAGTAAGGGTGATATTCTTGCACACCCAGTGTTTGATAAAATTCCCGTGAAGAATACATTTAGTATTTGCTCAATAGAAGTCATGGCTAGCTGGCATTATCATGAGAGTAATCCTAGAATGGCAATTTTAAAGGAGATAGAGATGAGTATGTCTGGATTGGATGGGTTCATGTTACTAGGAAAGTACTTAGATTGGGAGTTTCAAGTGACTTAAGTTGTTGAGAAATTCGCATACCCTAGCTGTAAATTGGGGCTTGCAATCGCTAAGAAGTTTACAGGATTACATGATTATGGTGACAAAGTGTTATGCTACATTAGGCATTAGGTGGCTATCAAAAGGACATCACATGAGATCATAGGAAAAGATTAATGAGAAAAGATTTTGTTTAACCTTCCTACCTAGATGAGCAATATGAATATTTGTTGGCATTAAAGTAGGGACAAATGACTGCTGAAGAATATACAAGAGAATATATGGTCCTTATGAGATGCTATGAAGTGGATGAGTCTCTAGTAGATATCATTGCACAATTTGTGAAACATCTCAATTATGACCTTGCAAGAGATTTGGATTCTCAAAGATTCCTAAACTTGGAAGAAGCTATCCAAGCTGCATTGTGAGCAAAGATGTATACTTCTCTTTCTGACAGATTAGAGGAATTAAAACTACTGAAACACTTAGTAGCAAAGGATGCTCGAGAAAACCAAGTAGAGCAAGCCGATGTGGTTATGGAAGCAAAAGATGAGATCCTTGATGAGTGTAAGAAAGATGAATGCACAGAAAAGATGGGTGCTCAAGATGGTGAGATATGTTGTGTAGAAGTTGAGCCACATTCGTTAATGTCAAGAGGAAGATCATACGAGTCATATTTGGACCTTCTGTTGCCTAAATTAGCGCCTCTTCTGCTTACACCAAGAGCTACTGATCATTCCATGTCTTATCACATTCTTGTTCCCTCTTTCCATTTGTGTTATTTTGATCTACTATTGGAATTGAGAAGCACTCAAGAGTATTGTAGTCATCTTTCACCTGTTGAGATGTTTGGCATATTTACTGATATTCATTGGGGTATCATTGGTGATTATATATATTGGAGGAGTGTTGTGATATGGAGTAGTAGTTTTGTGCTGTGTATAGGCAACAAACTACTAAATTTACTCCCATTAAGATGTTTGTAGAAGCATCTTTAAGGATTAATCCATTGTTGCATATGCTTAATGTCAAATTGGCACGTGATATTGTATTATTAAGACCTACAATTGCCAATACATCTGTTATACCTAGCATAGCTGGCTATTGGTTTGGTAATGTTGTGGATCGATGTAACCTGATTGATAGAGTTGTGCTTTATATTGAGGAGTTCCATGGTTCAAGAGAGCCGCAAAATGAATTGTTTGTGAGTGGAAGTCTTGAAATGCCATATGACTATTATAGTTGAGTGGCAATTGATATGGATAATGATTGGCATGATGAACTGATGATTAGTGTGATGATTATGGTTTATTGCCAATTTGTTTTGGTGGGTATGTCTAGAGTTGTTGAAGCCTTTAGGTATTCGTTTAACCATCTTTCACTGTTTTACACATTTTTTATCAATCCATTTATAAGGTTACAAGGCATAGGTAGGCATTGTGATGATGTATGGCCTGTAAAAACCAATGAGATGCCTATTGGTGATCATTGGAGTGTTATGGATGTATATCAATATTGGAAGAATATTCTATATGCAAATGATTCTATTATTGAGAGAGTCATGATGTGCAGAATATTGACCGCTGAGTCGATCTATGATAGCAACCTTTTTGGTCAATTGCTCGTGGATTGTATCATGTTTCGCGTTTATTACTTTGGAGTAGTGGGTGGCTTGGTCTTGATGAACCCACCTATTGTTGTTGAGTGTGTTTCCTTTATTTTGAATAAGTATCATATTTGTGCTACCATGGACGAATATTACACATATGGTAGATTTTTATGCTGTGTTGGAAGAGAAGATTCGTGTAATTCTTTGTTGGAAACTTATGAATTGGATCTAGGATGGTATGGAGGAAAGGAAAATTTTCAAGAGCTAACATTTGGTTTGTCGACAATGAATTCCATTGAATTTTTGGAAGATCTACACATTCTTATCTGTGTAACAATCATGATTCTTCTAAAGGAAGTTGCCAAACAGCAAAGAATGTTCTTCAGGTATGATCTTTATCTTCCCTTAGTAATGAATAGGACTTTAGAAAAGGCTTCAGTTGAAAATTGTTGGTCATTTGTTGGGGTGATGAAATGTTTACTTGTTATATATGAATGCAATTCTATTGATGATTGTATGCTATTAGATGGTATTGTCTATTTTGATAGAGATAACTTGAAGAAGAAGTAAGTGTGTGGGAATGTTCCTGTGATTTTGCATATAGACATGTGCCTAATTAATAGAGGATTTGTGCAATATGATGGATGGATAAAGCTTAAACTATTTGAATTGGGTCTTCACTTTATGTTGATGACATTTGATTTTCCAAGTATACCTATTGTTCAAGAATTACCTCCATTTGGAGCAAACATGTGCAAATTCCTATTGCTATTGATTTCTTATACTATGAGGAAATATTATGGATGTTGTACTATTGTTTCCATGGTAACAAAATATTTGTTGGAGGATTATGAACACCGTCTAAGTATTGACATGATGATATGTTGTGCTGTTAATGATAATGGAATAAAAGGCATGAAGGGTTTACGATTGTATCTTTATAAGATGCATTATTTGAATCAGTATAAACTTCAGTATTCCTTAGCAAATTATATACTATATGTCTTGATATGATTGGAGATTTTGAGATTGAAGATAAGAACTTTGTTATGAGTTGGAAGGGAACTGTGAAAATAAAGGGTTGATTACAATATTTTGTGGAGGAGCTATGATGTTTGTTGTACCATTATTACTCTCCTAAGGGTGGGAATCAATGTAGGAGATAGAGGAAAAGAGGAGTAGATAAGCATTTTTCAACCAAAAGCTAGAAATGAGAGAGGCTTGAATTCTATTCCAAGCTTCCTTGATGCAAAGAAAGTAAGTGAGGTTCTTATGGGAGAAAAGTATATTGTGTTGAGAGCTAAATACTTTAAACACAAAAGTGATGAGAGATTTCACATACACCTGTGAGGAAAACATTTCATTTTATTGCACTAGCTCTTTTCTGCAGGTACATTTACATTCCTTGGAGTTTGTTATCTTGCTTTCGAATGCAGGCTATAGCATGAGATATATTCTACCCATTAGATTCGAGGGAAAATCTTCAATACCCTGGAGTAATGATAGGAATTGATCATTGACATCTATTGACAAAGCCCACATTAAAGGAAGTCAAGAACTAACTCAAGGGGTCCTTGCCAAATCCACACATGAGAAGGAAAGTTGCTTCATTAATTATCATGATTACATCAAACGTTTAAGCAAGATGAGGACTTGGACTCATAAAGACGAGTATGATTTTCTATATGACTATGAGATGTATTGTATAAATAGTCATGAGTCAATTTTTAGGAAATTAGAAGGAAAATGTGAAGAAAGTGAATGAAGCAAGCCTATCACGGCTGTGATCCAGGACGTGATTAGACAAGAAGAAAATAGAGGAGATAATGGGAGACATCACGCCCATGACTTGGCTCGTATCAATATTGGAGTTTTGCTAAGAGGAGATCATGGCCTATAATACACCCGTAATGGTGCCCTTTATCGTAATATGCACGTGATCAAGCACGTTATCAACATTGGAAATTTTACTAAGAGGAAATCACGACCTATGATATGATTGTGATGGGGAGGTCTGTGATCGACGATAGCATCCGTGATGTAGGGCATGATCAATGTTCTGTTTTTGCATGAATTTTCCTTTTATTAAGTCTTATTACTTACAAGTTTGCCATTATGTAAGGTTATATAAATACCCCTCCTAACTTAGAAAACGTTAGACAAGACATTTCAACTCTAAAATCTTTTATTTTGTCTTTCTATTTGAGAGCAAAATACCTAGTTCTTATCAACCTATTTGTGATTGTAGCGAACAACTACTTAATCTTTCTTGTATGTCATGTCAAGTGAGAGATAGTGTAGCTTGGGTTATTATTGGTGTGTAATATCCATTAATAATGTTGTTCATATCTTTTATTTCATTGCAATTCAAGTTTCAAGGCCTACTACAACTTAAACTATGCCTAGCCGTATCGTCTTTACTATGGTCATGCCATAGATAACAGTGCAATTGTCAATCATGGACCCCCTTCCCCTCATCCCCCCCCCCCCCCCCCCCCCCCCCAACCCAATCACACCTATATCATAGGCTGTGATCCCTTCTGAGCAAAATTTCCAATGTTGATAACGTGTTTGATCATGTGCGTATTGCGATAATGGGCACCATCATGGGCGTATCACAGGCCATGATCTCCTCTGAGCAAAATTCCAACATTGACACAGGCTAGGTCACAGGTGTTATTAAATAATGCTCCTTGTCATGGGCATGATGTCTCTCATGATCTCCTCTGTTTTCTCCTTGTCTTCTATCGTCATGGATCATGGCCATGATAGGCTTGCTTCCTTCACTTTCTTCACATTTTCCTTATAATTTCCCACAAATTGACTCATGACCATTTATATAATACATGTCATAGTCATATAGAAAATCATACTCATCTTTATGAGTCCAAATCCTTATCTTTCTTAAACATTTAATGTGATCATGATAATTAATGAAGCGATTTTCCCTTTCATATGTGGATTTAGTGAGGATCCCTTGAGTTAGTTCTTAACTTCCTTTGATGCTAGCTTGTAAATCTCAAGAATCGATTCCTATCATACTATGTCTCTACCACTCGTGTATATAATAATTATGGGTTGCAAACATATTTTATGTCATCTAGATTAATTGGCAAAAAAGTTGAAAATAGAAATTTATAACATAACTAGTTACCTTTATATGCAGCATTAGCATCCTTGCTCTTTGAGAACTTCTATCCTTGTTCGCATGTTCTTCGAGGCTATATGGGGCTCTTTGCATAACACAAATTTTTAAATTGGAAAAACATATTTGAATATCTACTAATAACTTTCTAAAAGCTTTGAGGTGGATGGGGTTTGAAGAAGGGCGAAGAGAAGGAGAAAAAAAAATTACATCTATAATTTTTCCTATTTTTTAACAAGCTTCTTCTTACTTTTTTATAAATATATTAATAATCTTAATTGATTCATCTATTTTTTTTACATCAATTGTCCAAACACATAAAAAGAATCAATTACTTTCCATATTCTCTCCACTCATACTTTCCTTCTATATTCTTCCCCAATATGAAACAAATACATAGATGTTTACTCTTATTACATCTTCTCCTTCTAAAACTTATCACATCAAGTATTGGTTTACTTTTTATTCATAATGTTGTGTCTCTACTACTCGTGTATATAATAAATACTTGAAAAATTCCAAAACCTCTTAAAAGACCAAATATAACATTGTGGAGACATGATTATCTAAGTTGGCCCATCTCCTAAACCCTTTAAAAGATTTACATATGTGGTATAAAGTAGCAAAAAATAATGTTTTATTAATTTTACATAAATTCTTAATTTCTTAATCTTATATTAATAGATTTAATTTTACTTACTATTACATATCTACATAAATATTATGTGTGTTATTATTACAAAATTTATATCAGGGTTCTTATTTAACTTCATGATATAGGAAAATATATTTATCAAAAGTTCTATTATTATTATTATTATTATTATTATTATTATTATTATTATTAAACTCCATTATCCGGATAATAGCACTTTATATTATGGTGTTAAAAATATTTGCATATGTGGCATAAACTTGTAGAAAAGAGGAAAAAAAAAGGGTATTCATTTAAATGTGCAAGGTCCGTCATCCTTTGTGCCTATTTTTGTATATGTCATGAAAAATGTTTTGCTAAAAACCTATTTATGGAAATACAAATTGCTTCTAAAGGATGTGTAACTATTTTTTTAAAAGGAAAATTCCCTTGTTGGTACTTAAACTTTGACGAAATGGACCATTAGATACCGGAACTTTTAAAATGTCCAATTTCATACCTAATTAAATTTTTAGTGCCCTTTTTACTATTCTACTTTTTATTATCTCTTAAAGTAATGGATAAGTGCAGACAATGATTGAAGACGGTAGTGAAAATAGATATGGAAAGTTTAACTAGGTACGAAATTGGACTTTTTAAAAGTTCAGATATCTAATTGTCCACTTTTTTAAAATTCAGGTACCAAAGGGAGCTTTATCCCTTTTTGAAATATAGTATAATTCTCTCTAAACTATAATAAATTACCAGCAACTTCCTAAAATTTAATCTTAATGTGAACTAACTTTTGAAGTTATTAAAGAGTACTTTAAAACTTAATTTTCTTTTTAAAAGCAAGTATAACTTCTTATAGCATATTTTATAAATTTAAAGCTATATTTGCACTACTCTTAAAGGGTGGGGAGTTATACACAATTTTCATATAAAAGAAAGTAAGTTTACTAAAACATAGGGCCTTACCTTGTGATGTCATAGATTAGTTAAATGGCATATAAAATTTGAATTAGTTGAAATAAATAACAATTAGAGGTTTACTTGGTGAATAAATTAACAAGCTAAAAACAATTAAAGTTTCATCGGAAATTTTTGTTTTTCAAAGCATGAACAATTGATTTTTATGGTATTATTTTCATAAACCAAAGTCTAAATCAAATATCTCATAAAACTAGTGCCTAACTTAATAGTTAATAGCAAATGTCACCATCCAAAAGTGGGGTATATTATGCAAATTGCAAATCATATGATGGACCAAACCACTCATTAGATTTTATTAAAGGGAAAAAATTCAAACACTAACAACATCTAAATAGACAAAAAGTATTTCTCCAATCAATTAATGTCGAGTTGAATCAATTGGAAGCCTCTTAGATGATTTTCGATAAATCTCAAATCCCAATCCTTCTTTTTGTTGGATACATAAAAAATTTTCATGTATATGTATATATAGTTGGTTGGAGTGTTTAGTCAGCAAATGTCTAATATAATTAGTTTAAGTAGGATTGGTGTACTTAAATAATTTAATTAGATATTAAATTAACATATTCAAAGTTTACGTATTTTATTGAGTAATTGAGAAAAATTGAAATACTAAATTTGTCATTATCCTTTACTACCTCCTCTTCCTCTAATACATTCTCCCTCCCATTCATAAGAGCTAGCTCGAGATAACTCTCAGAACCTCTACTAAATATAGCATTGCAAGAGATATCAATACTTATTGACTAATTTCTTAAACCTTACTAGGGTATGTTAAAAGTATTTATATACGTTATATAAACTAAGAATGTCAAAACTAGATACTTATTCAGCATCTCAAGGTGCATGGTCCTTTGTGTATGTGTCTCCATGCCGAACTGGGTCGTATCACCAGTTCATGGTTCCAAAAATGAGGAACTGAATCTATGAAATATATATTTTTTCTTGAAAATCCATATTTAGTAATTCCATTTAAGTAAATAAATATATATGCACGAGTATAAGAGTATATATATGTATATATGAGTGTACTTAAACGTAAGAATATATATGATAAGAACATACATGTACATAGAGGTGTGTGTGTGTGTGAAATGTAATTCAAAAGAATAATTTGATGTATTGTTAATTGATTTGAACATTATAATCGCTAGAAGGGGATGTTAAACCTTACCTTCATTGCAATTTAGATAAATTACATGTAGATTTTTGGAAAAGAAATTAGACAAGGGGGGAAAAATTCTTATGACTAATTTTAAGGTTACTCTGAAGGTGCCCATGTATCAGCTAGTCAGAATCAAACTAATGTAGTTTTGGTTTTCATTTTTTAAAATTAACTTTAGTGTGTTGGTTATTTTAACTTGAAAAAATATGTTAGGTTTAAGTTTGTTACCAATTAATTACTTGTTCAAAAAACCTATGTTGTTGTTGTCTAATTTGAATCCCCCATTTTTAAAAGAAAATTTATCAATACTTATGAGTTTTTACAAAAATGGTGATCTTGGTAATTTAAAAAAAAAAAAATATATATATATATATATTTATTACTATGTGAAAAAATAATTTTTGTTTATTAAATAGAGTAAAATGTAAAGCCTATTGACCTTATGTATGGTTTGATGTAAAGGCAGGGGTGCTTTCGTTTGATGAGTTAAAGTCACCAAAGTATTCAACCTTCTTGTTGGTGTAATCTTTCAAGTCCTGTTGTCTGCAATCCGCCCTATTCCAATCATGGTTATATGCTAATGCTACAATTGTTATAGGGCCATATTTGGACTTGTGCTCATCCAATTACTGACTTGCACCATTGAATGCTTGCATTGTTGCCACTATTAAAGTCGAGGCTGCCAACACTTGCTTAGCGATCTAAGATGAGACTGAAAATGTTTTAGTATGGTGTGTCCACCTGTGGAGGATGCCAATATTGTAAGTATCCATGTTGTCACCTAATTCAAATGCAATATTGAGGTACTTGTCAATTTTTGTATTTGATCTACTCTTACCTACATTGTATGCTTCTTAAATCTTTGGTTTCGGATTAACACTTTAGGACTTTCCACTTTGGTGGCATTTGATGCACTATCAAGTGTAGCTGGATTGATGAGGATTTGTCTGCTATTGCTAAACTGTGAGCACTATTTTAATAATACATTACTAGTATCTTCTACAACATTGCTAGCACTTATAGAATACATATATTGAGTTGTCTAACAATTTATCAACATTTTCATAATAATATATTCTAACATTTCTCTAAGTCCTTTAACTCTATTGTGTGAATCTAACAAACACACCACATTATATATCATTATGATTTTCATATAATAATTTAGACAATTTTAAATCATATCATTAACATAAGTTTGTAACATAGGATCAAGCCTTACCTTTTTGTAGTATCTTGATAATGTTGCATGCTTTAAGGAGAAAGTGATAAACTCTTAGGTTATAAACTTGAGTTAAAAATTTTTGTACAATCATAAAATACCTTAAGAAGTTCCTAACAAATTAGAACAAACATTTCATTCATTAGGATGTAATGGCATGCTCGGGATATGTGCAATTGCATAGCTATAAAATAACTCTTTATATTCGATGATGCTGCTTAGAAGATCTTGTATAGAATTCCATCTATGTTTCACATGTTTTTCAAATTTTTTTTGCCTTTCATTGTGTGCTCCACACCGTTTTCATCATTTCTATTTTTTGATGGGTGATCTTGTTGGATGCACAATTAACACATATGTGTGTTTGTTCTATCCATTACGTGTAACTTATATTCCCTGTAGTTAAGTATCAAGTTTTTAATTAATCTTCCAAATTTTACTTAGACTTGAATGCTTAACTGAGAGGGAGTATTGTGTTGACAGAAAGTTAATTGTGTAATATTGTCCTTATGAAAAAGGGAGAGATTGTTGAACCAATGTTATAAAAGTAATTCTGATAAGGAAATACATTCTATAATTGCTCAATTAATAGAGTTAATTACACTTAATTAACAAAATATATTTGTGATTTAATGAAGATTATGTTTGTGCAATATGTGTTATATTTATACTTAGTTGAAAAGTTTTAGGACTTAATTATACTGTAGCTAGCATCTGGATGCTAGACATGCCTCAGGGCATGTCATTTGGACGCTAACATGATAAGAGAATTAATCATGTGAAAAATGCCTAACGTTCGAATGCTTGGTTTAACCACACATAAGACATGTTGCACAAACAATCTTCCTCAAATCACAAACATGTTTTATTAATTAAGTGTAGCTTAACTTAAATAATTGTGTAATGTTAATATTTATTTTGGACCCATTAGTTCAACCGAAATATGATAGTCAATTATTAATTTTATTAGTAAGCTACGTATTTTTGGTGATTCCATTACCTCTTTTACACATAAGTTTAGTAGATAGCATGCACATCTGATATGAAAAAATTTCCCACCTAGAATGGGTTGATACAACAACTTTAGATCAACAATGTTGGCTATGTTTACACTAGCATTGTTGAAACCTATTGAGATTTTCTTTTTTATTAAGAGATATTCATCAAGTATGGTTTTGATTATTGCATATATTATGGACCATGTGGCCCCATCTATTTAATGAAGTGCACTTAATCTATTATGCATGACTTAATAAAAACCTATCTAGGGACATTTTATCCCCATATAAGAGCTTTCTCTCCTTCTATCTATCCAAATGTCCAAGCAGATGGAGATGCATGTGTCATGCTCATAGAACATATCTTTGAGTATCACGTTATGTTTCATGT
The DNA here is from genome assembly GCA_024138025.1 of Combretum micranthum. Lineage (NCBI taxonomy): Eukaryota > Viridiplantae > Streptophyta > Magnoliopsida > Myrtales > Combretaceae > Combretum > Combretum micranthum. The sequence continues at coordinate 136,714 of JAMXBD010002209.1, read as the reverse complement.
AAGTTTCGAGGCATTGTCTTTATACTATTGAAATGTTGGACATGTGTAACTGTAACTAAAGTGTTTCTTAATGATGGTAAATTAGGTCCGCATTCTAGTTCATTCCAAAACCCAAATGCAACATACCTATCATTTGCATGAGCATAATTTTCATTTCGGTACTGCCATAACCTGGCCTCCTTCTTTGAGTCAGATAGAGAAATTTGCTATTATGATAGATTCACTTCATGTTTACTAGGGTATTTAGGCTTGGGACGCTTAGTTAAACTTTGAGATAAAGGCAAATGAAGTGTCTATACTTTAAAAGATGGCAATTTGGTGCCCAAAGTTTAGTTTTGGGCAGAAAAGTACCTATACTTTTAAAGTAAAGGCAATTTAATGCCTCCATTATATCCTAAAGTAACAGACGTTACTTTAATGTATGCATTGCTAATGTGCATTTGTTTTTCTTTTTCAAAACTAATAGATGATAAAGTAGGGTCAAATGTTAACTACCAAGGTTGAAACATAAAGTGCACTATTCGTTGTATATCAACTTCTTCATTTCTCCTTCTCTTCCTTTGTCTTGTCGCCAAGGGTTTTGAGCACTTTTTTTCTTAAATTTCTCACATGTAGGGCATTAAGGAGATGACCATGAGTAAATGTAGTAACACCACATGTCACACTGAACAATGGATATCTCAAGCAATTTCATCAAATGTAAGCAATACAGAGGTCGATTTGGAAATCCATGGTGTGGTTGGGGCATACAAAGCTTGTTATTACATCTTGGACATGATAACCCCCGAACGACATTTTCTTTAGATGTCCAATGTGTAGGGAAGGCAGGTGTGTGGTTTCTTTAGATGGTTGGATCCAACATTTCCCGACGGCAAAGGATGTTATCATGATTACTCAATGGTAGACCACTAGCGTGCAATTTAGATGATGGATTGAGGTAGCATGAAGTGGGTATGTTTTGGTTGGAAAATTCTTGGGATTATGTTGTCTATTGTCTTATCTATTGTTGTTGTAATGCTGATGTACAAGTGTCTATAAAATTGATTCCCTATGTGCATTTACACATTGAATGTTTATAAATAGGTGTTGTAATGTTTTACCTTGTGCAACATGGTAAAATATGTATCTTGTTAAAGTTTGATTAATGAAATGGGAGAAAATTATTTTTTATATTTATTCCTACTATTATGATCAGGAAAATACTGCATTACGTCACAACTAGGCTGATGGTGATGTAATACCCTTGATCTGTCTGTGATGATTTTATTTTTGTGGTAAGATACCACCTATGGTTCGAAATCCATCAATATGGATGGATGGAATTTTTTATAATCAAATAATCAAAATCGTTAAATGTTTTTTTTTTAATATGGTGAGCTATAATTTCATTTATTACATTTACAATGTGTGATATATAATTTGTCATGAAATATAAGTTGACACGTCTGTTTCTCTAGTTACTTTTAATAGACCATATTGTAAAGCTGCATTTTTGCTTCAACAAATGTATGTTGATCGGTTTGAAGAAACTAATTAAAAACAAATCTATTTTGACAAAATTAATGAAGCTAATTGAATGGTAAAAAATTTGGAAAATGTAAATGGGAACAATGACCACATTTTGTGCAGCATCAAAACATAACAAAATTTGGTCAGCAGAAGAGTATTTATCCATTTCCTCAACAAGAAAAACAAAGATGTTGAAACAAATGCTCAAAAAATATGTATCAGTTTGTTCAACACTAGCAAATTAACATGGCTTACATCATAATGCTAAATTTACAATATCTAAATGCCCTTGTTGTTGTTTAACCTAAAAATCAATCAGATTAGATGTTATTTTTATTAACTCTACTGCTACTATTTTTCATACATGTGTCCCTTAAAAATGTTGGTTCAATCTTAGAAAATTACTAAACAAGGCCAGTCATACCCTTCATCACGGGGGTGATGGAGAGAGTGATCATCTCTGTTCAACAAATTTTCCCCCATAACGCCCGTAATGCATTGCATGATGGTTGCCGATCATTTTCTTTCAACTTGATCATAGGTGTGATGAACCTCGTGATTATCACTGATCTCATATTGATCCCTCATAATGTTCGTGATTGATATCTGATGTTTTTATACAGTTCATAACTCCTTGACAATGCCGATGGTTGCTTGAATTGGCTTGATCCTTTGTGGAACATGTTCTCCACAAACATTGAATGAACAAAAAACACATGCAACTCCAGCAAACACCCAACACTAGTACACACACAATACCATACATACCCAACAACACACACACCCAACGCCCTCATAGACATCAAAAGTAGGAATATAAATTTGAAATACACATGTAAAATAGGGTTATAACTTTGACATCATTAGGTTCAAAAGACATTCATGTACTAGCAAAAGTACAAAAATCATCCCAAGATTTCCTAAACAAGGAAAACCACCTTGTTGCTATAAAAAAACATTGAAAGGTGCATACTCTTCCAAAAAAAAAAAAAGGAACAAGGTAATGGTTCATAGTATCTTCCAATGGCAACTAGACAAACATAAAACATGTACTATCCTGATGCTAATTGAACTAATCAATGACGATAACATTGTTGGACTTCTTCCTTTCCTTATCGCTTTCTTATAGTAATTCTTGCGTATTGTTAGCATGAGCCGATTACGCTTATGCTTGATAAAAGAAACAAACTTAGACTTCATGGTTTGCTTCTTTGCTTTTTTGCTGTTTCCCACATCAAATTTCTTAACCTCACTTCATTGTCTTCATTGGGTTCATTGACATTAGACGTGTCCCCTCCATCTTCTTCATCCTCACCATTTTTGTAATAAAAAAATCATTCAGCATCATCTTTATCCTTACCACTTCCTTCATTAGGTTCTTCTTGTGCTATTGCTCCAGCAACATTTATCAATTTCGATTGTGTGTTCCCTTCAATGTAAGTTAAGTCTTCTAATATGGGGAAGGGTATGCTTTCAAAATATTGTTTAATTGTCTTGTAAAATTCCTTAGCTTCTTCTTGGTTAAGTCTACTCTGGGAGAAACAGTAATCCATGGCTTCAACCAAGTGAATAAGATTTCAAAAATTATATTCCAAGCAATTCTTAATGAAATAGTGGATGGAATGATTACCTTAGTTTGATGTTATTGTATTTCTGCTCCATATTGGCTATAGTACCCCACCGACCTCTTAGATCGCTGCAACAAATCATTAGCACAATTAGACAATTAAATTGGTTAAAGCTGACAAATATATAGCCAATCTAAGATAGTACCTGCTCATATTATCTTTGCTTGGAGCCTTCACTCATCCGACATCCCCTTTGATTATGCCTGATTTGCCAACCCATAAGCCTACCATGCCTACTCATTTTTTCCAGGCTAGACTGCTCTAAATCTTCTTTCTTCTGATTCTTTTGTATCCTTCCTCTCTTGCTATGCTTTGGAAGTTGTTCAGGACCATGAACTCCAGTTTTTTTCAAGAATTTCTTACCTCAAATTAAGGCAATAGCATATAAATATATATTCCTGAATGTCTCTTTGTTGCAGCAATAATCAACATAATCCTCAGGATTTTGACCTAACTTAACAATTGCACAAACAACATGGCAACAACGAATTCCAATGAGATCCCACTCCTACAAATGCTTGTTTAGTTATGTAGATCAACTATATATTTATTTCCATCATATTGGATTTAAAACTCCTTGTCCCCACCAAAATATATTTTACACCACCTTAATTTTCATTTGTTCTCCTCCAGCCCTTTAATAATCCTTGGACACAAGTTCCCAAGCCAATTTCCATGTTCCTTATGTTGTTTCTTTATTTTTCTCTTAACATAAATTAGTATGTCCTATATCATGGACATAATCGATTCAGACCTCGCCTCAAGTATTTTCCCATCAAATGCCTCACTCAAATTATTGTCTACAATGTCACAACATACATTGGTCCTAAAGAGTGCTTTACACTAATGCTTATGATCTATCCTCATCATATCATTCCAAGCATCCTTATAAATTTCAATACCCAACAATCGTTGTGATATAGACTCAAAATTAGGGAGTGTTGTTGCTTTAGCCATTGACCAAAACATTTTCTTATAGCATGCACTTTGATGCTTCTTGTGCCAATTGGCATAAATGTGTCTGGCACACATCCTGTGTTCAGCATTCAGAAGTAGATCCTCAATAGTGGTAGGAGACCCTACAAACATAAATATACATAAGCCAAAAGTGTATACATTGGATAAGATAATAAGAAACCGAAAACGACAATGAAATGATAGATCATTAGCACCTTTTGTTAATCTATTATGAATGTCCATTCTTGACCATCATGTTCATCAATGTCCAGCTTTGCATAAGTGATCTAAGGAACTAAGTCCATGTATCCTTCGTCTTGGATCTCACAATTGCTTATGCTATTGGGTACATCTAGTTGTTTGCATCTCTACCATTAGCTGTCGACAACTTACCCTTACATACACCTTTTCAAAAACAACCATCCAAGTTGATCGCTCGCCTACACCCAGCTAAGAAGCCATCTTTCAAGCCCTTGAAGCATATGTACACTTGATCAAACAAATGTTTTCCAATTTTCAGCATCCTTCATTATCCTCATTAAAATAGAAGATCTGAGGTTCCTATAACATATTTCTCCCAAATAGTCCCATAACATGGCATACTCTTTATGGTAGGAGCCTATTAGAATTTCATACACTTTATCTCTAGTTCGTCAACATTGATGCACACTAATATTTACACCTATCTATGATCTCACCAAATCTTTAAACTTTAATAACTTTATATTTAGCAATAAACGTATGATAAGGAATCGAGATCCAATGAGAATTTGCCAATAGCTTCTAGTCTTTGACATCAACCCACTCTTGACACACTTGTTCACAAAGGACACAACACATGTATGGTTGCCGTTGTATGTTTTCACCTTAAATGAATTCGTCTGCTTGTCATATGACGCATATATGACTCATAGGCAACCATCCTTTACACATATAGCCTACCTTTTGCTTCATGTTCCTAGCATATATGAACCCTTTTTGTTGAGCCGTAGTATGCCTTATAGCAACATCTTTGAACTCCCTTTGACTCTTAAACAACATTCCAACTGAAAAGTTCATTTCCTTAGTATTTGAGTCAAACATGTTAAAATCATTTTTCTTCCTTATATATCTATATTTGACCCCATCGTCCATGTCTGAGACAAAGTCATCCACACACCTATCTTCACCATAATCAACATCCGAATCAATATTAATATCCTCATTTGCCACAAGGTCCTTATCATTTGACCGATTTTTCTCTTGCACCTTCTTCAACCACAATCTAGATTTGAATCCTTAATGATTTTCCTCATGTTAGTCAACTCATGATTAGATGCATCATCATTTAGACAACACTCAATGTCACTACTATCATACTCCTCCTCCCCCACTTCTAACTTCCCCTCCTCCTCATCACTTGAACGTATTGTAACATGTGATGCCTTACAATTATCCCTCTGGCTAGTAGATGAACCAATCCCATCGGAATGTTGTATATACATTAAAATGCTTCCATAAGTCCATAAAACATTGATAAATTCTAGGACACAAAAGTCATTGTTGATTAATCTTAACCCATCAGCTAAGCTTAAGTTTAAAGTGAGAATCTCTCTACCTCAATGTCACAACACCCTAGCTCTACAACCAACTTGGGCATTAGTAAATCAAAAGAAAAGTATGCCAGGTGAACCTAGATGACATCATGCTTTCTACCAATATATAACACCTTATGGTTATCCTTCATGAACTTGCCTCCATGATGCACATATAAAGTCTTTTTTGACATCTTCATGTGACCTAATAAATTCAATTATGATAGTGCATTAGTGTACGGCCATGTCAGGGTACAACACAACATACCAAAAAAAAAATAATTAATATAAACAAAGGTGTGACAAAGGATGGCACCATATTATATAACCTAAAACAATCCTATTCCTGAACTACTAAACAAAGTAGGGGACCACATGCATGCTATAGTTATAGGAAACAATAGGAAATAACAACACCAACAATTACATGTGCAATGTCTCGCTTCCAATCCGCATAACAACATATATTTTATAACTACCAAACATTGGCATAACCACTTGCATGCTTACGTACTAGAAACAATAGGAAATTAATGCAAATGGTTCATGAAAATGTATCCACTAAATGAACATCATATTGTAGAGCCAAGCAAGCAGATGGGGACCTCAACCACAACAAGGAAATGGAGTATTGCGGCTAATAAAAAAATTTATTATTCAACCAGCAAATATGGGACCACAACAAAAGTAACTTTTCTCTAAAAATCTTCAAAATCCATGTCTACGAAGTTATCAAAAAGAATATTAAACATGTGTATGACATAGTGTTTGAACGTTACTAGTTTTGTGATTCATGTGGCCTTCTTCTCCATATTGGAAAGAAGCGTATTCCTTAAAGAACCAAAAAGGTCATTTTTTTAATTCAGCTTCTACTGCTTGTGTAGAAAGATGATACAGATAGGTTCGCGTGGGGGAAAGGAAAATTAAAGGTCAAGTACAAAATCCAAAATGTCAGGATGATAAGGAAGTTAGTTAGTAAATGAATGTTTTAATTGTTTTAGATGTGGTTGAATGTCAACAACTTTGAACTTTAATGTAATTTTTCAGTTTATTTTTTTTTCAGGTGCATCTAATGCTTGTAATATAGTTTTTCTTCAATAAAATTAAGCCACATCAGTGTTAAAGTAATGACCGTTAATTTAGGAGATAATGGAGGCACTAAATTGCCTCCACTTTAAAAGTATAGGTACTTTTCTATCCAAAACTAAACTTTGGATACCAAATTACCAAACTTTTAAAGTATAGGCACTTCATGTGCTTTTATCCTGTCAAACTTCCATAATAGTCACCATTTTAAAAGGCGTAACTTGTGGTGCAGTAAGTGCAATTTGTCCTCGTATTCCCACTAGATCCTTCTACTTTCCTAAAATGTTTAATAAAAATATTAGATCTGTATGGTTGAGGTGGCTTACTTGATCCTTCTATTCCACCTTATTGTTGCATTTCTTCACAAGATCCCACGCAATTTTTACTTTTCGTTATGGATGTACTTCCTCCTCCATATATTGGGAACTATCTCCTTGTAGAGATGGTAGATGAGGTATTAATCTCAAAACCTACGGATACAAGGGAAATTGATTTGATGTGAAATTAAAGTTGAAGGCTTATGACTCATGAAATCATAGCAATCAACATCTTATCAATATAAATTCATAGCTCTAGCTTCGTTTGGGGTGTCTTCCCTTTATCTTTACCTTCTTTCCTGATTTTTTTTTTATGATCTACCTAAGAAAAATGAATCCATTGAAGTTGCTGAAAAATAAAAGTATAAGGAAGAAATACAATAACATATCTCTAAGGAGTGACTTGCCTATAATGCTTTGATACCAATAAATATGATACGCTTAGGAGGATAATCACTAGGGCATCTAAGGATTAATATTAATTAACCAAAGAATCCCTAATACTAAGATAAACATTAGGTTTTCTTCTATTGCAAGTAAAAGCCTTTACTTACCTTGGATATTACATGAAAAAATAAAGAAGGATTGGCACTCATATATAATTGTATTACTCACAATCACTAACGTGTACTGATGCTCACCATAATCAAGGAGCTTGATTGGTAAAAGTTAGGGTTTAAGACTAAACTCTCATATAGAAAAAATTTTATTCAAAAACTAATAATAATCTTGTTTAACATAATGAAGTCCCTTTCTTACCCTCAATTTACATTAAAGAATAAAATAGTTAATCATTAACCAAAACTAATAAAATAATTAAAATTCACATAAGACAATTCACAAGCCATCCCATAGGCTGTGGCATGGGGCATGGCACTCTATGGTTGCACTTTGGTTAGGATGACCTTCCATACAAGTCGTGGGATAGGGCATGGAATGCTTTACCTTCATGTCTCCTCAACTTAGGCTGACATGGGCCGTGGAATTCCACACAGTCATTGATATTAGCTGTGGAATTTAGGTTATATAGCATCACTCTTCTCAGCTTGCTCTACAGTCGTTGGTATGGGTATTGCACTATGCTCCTCTTTAAGTTATTTTCTTGATCCATTTGAGTGAAAAACAAACTATATCCTTCCATACAATGGATCAAATAGCTACTAAAGAAATTACGTTCATCTTCAAATGGTTTCTCAATTAATATCTGAGGGACTAAATTCTACAAACCTCAAGGTCAAGTTTTAGTAGTAAATCCTACAACTTGATTCCCATCAATATGTTTGGGTTAGGAAAGGAAAAATACAACGTCAATTTTTTTGGAAAGAAAATAATCTCTTATATATATATATTTAAGTAACAAAGCCTGTTTTCTATGTCATCAAGAAAATGTTAAAGCACAAAGATTTTATAGTAGCTGTACGAAGAATGGAACATTAAAAATTGTAAGCAAGGAACGAATTCCTAAATAATAAAAGTAGTACTCTAATGTTTCTTGCCCATTCACAATTTAAACATTCAAATTTTTAAATTTAGTAAATAGTGAAAATGTGTAATGCGTGAAAGCTAACATAATTCCTCTCACATTCATCTTTTTTTGTTGAACATTATCATCTCCTAATCGCAATTGATTCTCTCTCTCTCTCTCTCAATTATTTTTTAAATTTAGTCACCACCATACATGCTTCATATTATTTGATGAATGGTATTGTATTGTGCATTTCTGCATCTTGTTAAAGCAAATGGATTTATGGAGGTTTTGTCCTTTTTTTTTTCCTTTAGAAAAATTTTTCATGTAACATTGGTTAGACTCACCGGTTGAACTAGTTCTCCAACTAGTTCTTGAATTGACATTCATGACCGACGGATCATGCAATTTTGAAGGTTTAAATCGTCTAGACTTGTCAGATTTAATAGGTCTTTTGCCATTTGGACCTACCTTTGCCATGCTAGTTCTCGGTTTGAAAGCTGCTAATAGAGAGTAGAGTCAGAATCGACCTATGATGATTTCTATCTATACTGGATGTTGTCTTTATCGCTTCAAACCACTTGGATACAATAATGATTGAATCAACCCACATATTTCTCTTTTATCTTAATTGGTAAGAGTGTTGAAAGAAAAAAAAAAAAAGAAACCTCGTTAATATCATAAACTAAATAAAATGTGAAAATGTATTGCTAAAATGTAAATGTAATGCCCTCAACATAAGGGTACTTACAACTCACCATGTATCCATATGCTATCATGTGTCCATATAGCATATGGACACAAAAGCTAAAACCTGCTAAAATCCACGATATACACTATTTAACACTACCAGCGCACATATTAATACTTCAAGTCTATGTTCACAACATAAGTACTTCACTACTACTACAAACATTCATACTTTCTACACATTACTAATAAGAGATGGCTCATAGAGTCCATCTGCATATACATATATAAACCGACAAGTGGGTCCATGCTTTAATACACTAACTTAATAAAGAAACAACAACCATACAATATGATAGGAGTTTCTATCTCCTATACACTAACAAGGTATGTTTAAATATCCGTTGGATAATCCTCAGCACTAACGTCTTTCCTATAGTCCACGAAAATGTCATAACTAGATAAATCAAAAGCTATAGGGGTTTCATTTGTACCAAAAAAAGATAAAAGGTAAGTCAGAACCTAGTATGGTATACCAACAAACACATATGCATGTACAAACATTGACAATTTCACATGCATCATCATTACATAAATGCAAGATGCAACCACTTAATTGTTCGTATCTTTTAGTCCAACATCCAACAAAGGTTCAGTACCTTGAAACACACATAAATATTTAAATATATATTAGTTATCGGGTACTCCCTAACAACTACAATGCCGACAATTCCTAAATTTACCTATATCATTTCCATGTGCAACTCCACTCTTGGATAATGCCGTACATGGATCATCGGGTTGCTATAGTAATTGCGTGAATACTCTCCATTTTTTACCAACAGCCACACACACACAATATACACGCCATTATTGTCAGATAGTTCTTAAATCGATTTTAGTCTCTATTCTAAACAAGCACATGCACGCACATAATATACACATACTTAGAAGTATTCCCATTCCAAACTAGTATCTACTACTTGAATTACATATAATTAGATTGTTTAGAATCTCTTATTTATCTTAATTAAACTATCTTTATACTCCTATCACTTTCGATTCTACATCGTTATAACTTGGGTTCTAAAGTCTTGAAGCATTCTTAGTGTGTGAAGTGTATAATTTAATGAATCTATTCATTTTAGGCTAGAAATGAGATCTTTGGGTGTTATATCATGTATAAACTATTCTATAAGTTAGTGTAGGGTTAGGTATCACTTAAGAGGAGAAAAAAAGACTCATAAAGGGATAGCGTAGGGTTAGGTATCACTTAATTGGAGAAAAAGAGTCACAAAGGGATCCACGTGGGGTACACGACTTGATGTATCTCTCTATGTTCTTTTCCAAGCAAATCTTTGAAAGTTACACAATGGAACACTACCAAGAACACGATGCCATGTTCTCTGATGGTCACCTCACGTAAAAAATACAGAGAGGAACATGACTAGATATAGGCATGAAAAAACATAATTTCTACTCTCAGGGAGGTACACAACTTAAACAAGGTGTCGTATTCTTGTCATGTACTTCTAAAAAACACTTTGCTCGTCCATTCTTTGAATTTTCAAACTTGACTCGATTCTTAATGCTTTTTAAATGCATCTTCATTCCCGACATTGATCTTAAAACATCATTATGCCTCCTTACTTGTAGATTAATGGTTTCTATATCAATTACATGGAACTTATCACATTGTTTCCAAAATACCTGCCCTAAATTTTATACTTCGAGTGAGCGATAGTATTGTACTTAGTTTTCAATTCTTGTAACCCGTTATCAAAACCCCTAAGCCACAATCCTTTATGTTTCTCTAAGCTTTCTTTTAATACTTGTCGTCTTTCTCCACAGAAATATGAATAGCAATACCATAACTACACCAATTCTGTTAGCCACACCTCTATTTGTTGAAACATATCAGTGTAGGGATAAATTTTACTTACCATAAAATCTTTTAGCAGTTTTCCAAGAATTAACACCTATGTTTGGGGAGAAGGAAGAATACGTTTCTACTATTATTTTGGAAAATAGGGTAAGAAAGAACGGTTACCATCCCATATATAATTTTATATGTTTGGTTTAACCAACTTATCTTTCAAACTTGAAAAGTAAATTACAAGACTATCTTATTTCTTTAGGTTGACTTCTCATTCTATCCTTCATTATATATTTTATTTATTTTAGGTTATTTTAGTAAATAAATTTAAATTTTTCACTCGATACAAATATACCAATAAACTTTAAAAATATACGTTGATACCTTCTAGACTATGATAAATCAATAAATAATTTGTCAATTTGGATCTCTATGTAGAAATAAACTTTTGAATTCATTAAAGAGTATTTTAATACTTCAAATGCATTTTTTAACTATTATTATCAATAATTTGAGTTAAAGGAATAATAAACCACATTTTATAAATTTAGGAATATAATTACATCAAAATTAAAAATTTAGGGGTTATTTCTTTTTGAAAATAGATAACTTCTAAATTACAATTGATAATTAGAGGCTCAATTTATATATAATATAATAAGGTACAAACAATTAAAGTTTCACATAAAATTTTTATTTTTAAAAGTAAAAGCAATTGCCGAGGAAAAAAAAAGGTAAATTACACTGGAAGATCCCAACATTTCAAGTAGTTTAAATGTCTCAACATTTAGAAAACTGAGTTAATTGAGGTTTCCATTAACACATGTCAATAGGAAAATACTCTTTTGAGTTTTAATTAAATATTTCTTCTCTTGACACATGTTAATGGAGATCTCAATTGACCTACTTCTCTAATTATTAAGACCTCTTTTGAACCATTCGAAACGTTGGGACTTCAAATGAACTTGCTCCAAAACATTAAGAGCTTCTGGTGTAATTTACCAAAATAAATAAATAAATAAAAAGGTAAGAACACTCATCTTTTTCCATAAATTGAACATGAACCAAAGATCTTATAAAATCGTGATAGACTATAGTAACATTGTGTTTGAAAAAATGGCAATAAGCAAAAATAGTGAAAAATGAAAGGAAAAAAAATTGAAAATATATCGAAATGTGTTTTATTTTGTGTTTGTTAATTTATGATGAAAATGCTAAACTGAATCTCCTCCTTATTGTAATTAAAAAAAAATAAAATAAAAAGAAAAACTTATGAAGAAAGTAGAAGGAAAAGTTTGTTTTTTCACTTATTGCTTATAAATGAAAATTACGTTATTAGTTTAAATGTTATGGGATGCCATTGGATTGAAAATAATTAAAAAAAAAATTGACAACTTAAAGTTGCCTCTTGAAAAGATTGAGTCTAAATTATAATGAACTTGTGTCTTCAAAAAACAAATTTAATACTATAGAGAGCTAAATTTGGATTTTGAGGCTTAAATCGCAGAAATGTCCTAAGTTTGACTCTTTGAGCGAAGTGACAAGATTCAAAAAGTCAAGTCTATGAGATTGAGATGACAAGTAGAATACATGTCTAAGGTTTCTATGGAAAAATATTACCATTATACAACTCCGATGAAATTAATTATCAATATACTATAGTAAAATCACGTTTAAGAAACATGATATGATAATTTACACATAAATCGCAGGAATAAAACATGATTTAATGTTTATATATTATTGATATATCACGATTAGTAATCGCGTTATAGGAGTAATCAAATATCGCGACGCGATATAAATTTTTTTATTTGCGTGTATATCGTGTTTTATAAACGCGATATTCATGCAAATATCGCGACCATAATACACGATATACGGTATACCGTATGATGTTTGTATATTCTTATTTATGCACGCGATTTAGCAACTATATATTAGTAATTATTTTTATTTTGACCTTAAATAAGTAATTAATTTCAATTAGAGTTGTAAACATAAAATTATTTCTTGAGATGACTTAAAGGAAATCTTATACACTTAAATATACCTTATATAGGATAGAAAAAACCCATGGAGAATCCATCACTACAAGGACCATCTCGCCCCTTAATGGTGAATATAATTCGACGAATCTCATCAAAAGCTAAGTTTTATAAATATCTAGAGATCCTCCTCATTTAGGCTAAGAACGGAATAAACCGATCCAACGATCCCTGTTCTGAGCCTATCAAGCTGAATCTCCTTGTGGCATTCCTTATTGGACCCGTCTTCTAAACTCTATCACTAACTCAAGAGATAGATTCTTGGTATTAAATTGGGGTTGAAGTCCAATTGCCAAAATGACTCTATATAAATTTTTATAATGTTTTATTATATTTCTTTCCTGAACCCAACACACGGTTCCTATCTAATTTAAAAAAAATATATATATAATATATATATATATAGAAATAATAATTTTATAATTGCCTTTTACTTTTATGAATTTCCACGCATTCTCTGCAAATTAGATAGAAAATGATGCCGCATGGAATTCCTTTAACACCACCCAAACATTTCCCTCCAATTTTTAACTAAATTCTTTTTTCCTACCTATATTTATTTTATACTTAATTTCATTTCAGAATGTACATTTACTTACTTCGGCTTGTCTTGTCTTGAACCAGACCAACAATTAGGGTTCATGAACGATTAGGGTTATATAAAAGGGGAAAAATTCAAATTATACTAACAACGCTCAAACAGACCAAAAAAGTATTTCTCCGATCGATCAAGATGAAGCTGAAGCAATTGGAAGGCCTCTTGGGCGATCTTCAACAGTTCTCAAATCCCAAGGTCCTATTTAGTGTATTCATGTGTACAGAATGTACACACACACACACACACACACCAATTATAATTATGCAAGCTAATATGATATGGTTGTTTGCTGTTGCTACAGATTGAACTAGAGCAATACCCAACTGGAGCTCACATTGCTTCCCGCATGCTTTACACTGTGCTCACTCCCCTCTTTACGCTTCTAATTTCCATTTCTACTGAGAAATTTTCCTGAACTTAACTAAAGAACACAACACAACACAACATGGGATAACTTCTTGATGGTTTTGTCCGTGCTGCGGATATTGTTCTTGTTATTATTGCAGGATGTTAGAATATTATTCTAGAAATCACATGTGGTTCGAACTGATATCCGGTTATAGTGGTTAATATTTGCGTTGGAGTTGGGCATTTTTCCTCGATGGTAGTGATTATGAATTTGTACAAGTCTTTTCTGAGAAACCCTTTTGGCATTATGTTGAAACTTAGTGAGAAGAGTCTATTCTGTCCATGGGGAGGGAAAGCTGGGTGCACTTGAAAAGAATATATGGACAATTAAAATAAACGTAGAAAAAACGATACGATCAGTCTACAAGGATATATAGCTGTGGTCGATGTGTTAATTTGATTTACTTGTGCCTAAAACTCATCATTTGAATCGATTGACCATGGTGTGTAATGACCCATTAAATGAAATACTTTTGAGGTTTGAAATTGTTTGATGTATTGGTGACATTAATACGACTCTTTTGATATTTTGTTGAAGTCTCAGTATATGAGTGTTGATGAGCAGTTGCATGTAAGGTTCTGTGTTGGTTTATGTTACGATCCCACATCGGTTCTACGAGAAATTGTAGAATGGTATTTAAGCCTAAAGGGTTCTCCCACCTCATAGACTAGTCTTTTGGGTTGGGCTCTTCCTTTGGACTTAATACCTAACATTTGGTGCTCTCGTTGAGAGACCGACGCTAACGGAAGGGGCGACCTAGGAAGGAGCGACCTGAAAAAGGGCTACATTTACCTAAAAAAAAAAAAAAAAAAAAAAAAAAGTTAGAGTGCAGCCACCTAGAGTGAAAGCCATTCAGAGTAGGCCACCTAGAGTAGGCCGCCGAGGGCGTCGGCTTCTTAAGGGGTGGGCAATGTTACGATCCCACATCGGTTCTACGAGAAATTGTAGAATGGTATTTAAGCCTAAAGGGTTCTCCCACCTAATAGACTAGTCTTTTGGGTTGGGATCTTCCTTTGGACTTAATACCTAACAGTTTATTACTTAATTGTTGATGAACTCGCGTTTGGATTAGGCAGAGACGTCGTTTGGGGATGTGTGCGACAAGATTGTAGTGGATTTGGGTTGTGGATGTGGTACATTAGGTATTGCAGCTGCTTTGTTGGGTGCAGAGTGAGTATTGGCATTAATTTTTGACCTTGTATTGCTTTTGTAGAGACTTTTGGGTGGTTCATTAATGTACATTTTTGTTCACTACTTTTATGTGAAGGCATGTCATTGGCATTGATGTAGACCCACAATCTCTTGAAATAGCATCCTCAAATGCAGAGGACCTTGAGGTACTACCTTGTAAATGTTTTAGAAATTTACTTCTTGATGTCGAGAGCATGATTGTGTTCTTTATCCTAAGACTTAGCTATATCTCCCTTGCAGCTGGAGCTGAACTTTGTTCAATGTGACATTAAGGCCCTGGAGTCAGGGGTAATAATCTTGCATTCTAAGAATTGTTTCTATTTTTTGTCCCCTCAACTCCAGCAAGGGGTAAACCCGTCATAGTGATCTACCATCTGAGTTGGGGGCTCTGTCTTCATGCTAGTCAAAGTCAACACATTGTCAGCCTGTTTTTTTTTTCTCAATTGTTCAAAATGTTTGCTTGTTAATTTTTTTTTTTGTCTCTACCAGATTATGGTAAGTGAACCCTGTTTAATTAGTATTATCCATGAATAGCCCCTTTGGTGTGCTTTGGCATTTTATTTGGGGTTGGGCAATTAAGTGATTGCTAAAAATAGTTGCAAAGTTGGTTATATTAGTTTTAATGCCCTTAAAACTCAGATAATCTTTCAATCATGTTTGATCTCTGTTAAATAAAGAAAACTGCCCATAAGCTTCTTAATTTATGGAGAGGGGTTTACATGAACATGTATACGATGAAATAAATTCTTGCTGAAGTGCTACGTGGTCCAAGCAACTAAGCTTTCATACTAATAAATTTGTGTGCTTTGCAGGTCAGGTGGTTGACACTGTTGTGATGAATCCTCCTTTTGGGACAAGGAAAAAAGGTGCAGATATGGATTTTCTCTGCTCAGCTCTTAAGGTAATTGATGAACCGAATTATATTCTAGGAACTCACAGTTGAATGGATATCATCTAATGGATTATTTCTTGCCAGATTGCCTCTCAAGCAGTTTATTCTTTGCATAAAACCTCAACAAGAGAGGTATGATATCTTTCTTGTAGGCAGCACCAGTTACGATGAAGATGGAAAAAAGATTTCTTTCACACACTAATAAAAGATTTGAATTGCCTAAGTTTATCTTCTGTGAATATCTGATGTATATGAAATGATATAGACGTATTTCAGCCAAAAAAATTTAAAAAGAAAAAAAGGGAAGGAAAAGATGTAGATGTATACCAATACCCACACGTTTCTGTTTGCAATTGTTGAGTCTAGAACAAATGAGGAATGATTAGTTTGTTTATCTGGTGACACTTTTGTGCTTGAATATGCATCAACTTACATGTTCAAGCAAGTTGATTTAATGGATGCAATCTGGTAGCAATATTTTTTGTATAGAAATGTATTAGCTTATAGAATAGCATTTATAGAGCTTCTTTTACGTTAATGTTAATTTAAATCGTTGAAGAAATGCCTATTGCTCTGGCTCGAGAAATAATAATAATAGTAAGAGAAAAGAATTATTTTAATCTCTGTGACAGTCTCTTGTCGCCATGTTATTTCAGCATGTCAAGAGGGCAGCTTTGAGAGACTTCCATGCTAGCAGTGCAGAGGTCATATGTGAGGTGGGTAAATGCTACTAGAGTTTCAATTCCAAGTTCTCAAGCCTTTTGCTTCTCTTCCATCATTTCCCCTGTTTTTTTCTGCTTAATATGTGTAAACATATTTCATGCATAGTTCCTTGAGCATTTTTTTCCTCATCCCACAGTATTACATCTTCCAGCCACTTATTTCTCCCTCTTCTTGTTGCCAGCTTCGATATGATTTACCTCAAATGTACAAGTTTCACAAGAAAAGAGAGGTTGATATAGCTGTTGACCTATGGCGTTTTGTACCGAAACGATAGACCAATAGTCTGTGCACCGTGGGAAGCTACTATGTGCAACATGAAGGACTGCTGGTTTATATGCACTGTACTTTATCTCATCAATTTGAATAGAGAAGGATGGATTTCAATCAATGGAAGTTGGTTAATTGCAGATTCACTTGTCTTCTAGTTTTGGTGATATTCTGCATTAGTGAACTGGAGCTTTTGGATTTGTGTAAATTATGTACTTGAAAAACCAAAAGTGAAATACCTTCTCTTAGTCTTTCGATTTAGTTGGGCAAATTACGTTTTTTTGCATTCTAGTATGATTCATTGTAAAAATCTTCTCAATCTCCTTTCTTAGACTCAATTCTCTCGTGTAAGCTAATATATAACGAACAAAGGATTATATTTGAGCCATATAATTTTTCATGCCGTTAAGAGTTTTGGCTCAATGGAAATTCTTTAGGGAGTAAGGAAGGATGACAGACACCCAAGATAGTACTCCTGATGGAGAAACTGAGAAAGTTAGCAGCCGAATGATGTGGTAAGTATTGCCTTGTTCTTGTAATGGAAATGAAAAATAGAAGTTTAAATTTGGTGACTTAACTTTGGCTAATGATCCAAGCTTTTGATTATGTTTTGGTCCTATTTTTAAATCCAACATCAGCTCTACTTAGGTCTTTTCTTATAGAATAAGCATCTCGTACCCTTCATTTACTTTGTACCATAATAAATAACTTCTATAAGAAAAGATAGTGTTATAAAGAGCTATGTAACTTTAAAAAAAAAAAGTAAAAAAGAAAAAAAAAATGCTTGGTCATTTGTAATGTAGGTTGCATATTTCAGAAAGAAAAATGAAAGGGACGAATAGGATTGAACGACATTAGATGGACAATTTAAATTAGTGACGATACTGTATAATTACTTCAAATGACTATTTATTTAGTGACAGACCCCAGCAGGATAGTTTTATTTTCATATTCTTACTGCCGTATTACGTTCCGTGTTTAAGGTCCATTAAATATCGTAGATGCTATATTAACATCTTAAATAATTCTCTAAACCTTCAACTTTATTCCTAATTTTTTTTAATATTTATTTATATTATTTAAGGGACCTAAAATAAAAATTATACACAACATAACCAAATGACAAAAAAAAAAAAAAAAAGAAAAAAAGAAAGAAAAACACACACACACGCACACATGTCAGCATTTATGGGTCCTCTCAATTTATTTAAGCAGCAGAGTTTAGCGCTCATGGAATGGACCCGAAGCCCTCGGAAACACCATTAAGAAACAGGCTTTAAAGATGGTCTAATAGAAAGATTACATAAATCTTTCTCTTTATCATTATCTTTCCTTTCTTACACTCAATTCTCTTGAATAAATTAGTGTTCAATGAACGAAGGAAAGACATCATACAGCATAGAAGTTAACAACAACAATGCGTTTGATGTATATAATGACTCAAAAATTGCCTCTCTCAAAATTGTTCCAAGAATGAAGCTACAGCCACCTTATCCTCTGATTTACAGGTGCAGTACAAGTCACCATGGCATCTGATAGATATTATGACACAACATTATCAGCTGGAAAATGAAACCGAGTCAATCAAAAAAGAGAACTCTGGCCTGCCAACCTTTGCTTCAACAAAACCACATTATGGTATAGTCAATCAGTTTGCATCTTGGTTTGTCTCTCCAAGAGTAAATTTCACAAACCTCCTCACTTTTATGTTCTCCCCGAGGGCGGCTACAGTTTGCTTAGCCAAGTCTTTTACCAAGATGCTGTCGTCCTTTATAAAAGGCTGCTCTAGAAGGACAAGTTCGCCAAGCCTTTTCTTAACTCTTCCATCAACGATTTTCTCTCTTATGTTCTCGGGTTTTGATTGAAGGTCCTCTCTCTGCATTTCGAGCTCTTTCTCCTTTCTCACAATGTCCTCTGGAATGTCTTCAATGGAGACAAATTGCACTTGAGGGCATGCCACAACTTGCATTGCAAGATCGTCAACCAACTCCTGAATTTTTCACTTCTGCCAACAAAGTCAGTCTCACAATTGACTTCAATTAGCACACCAATTCGATTGTCATGGATGTAGGAACCAATCCGGCCTTCAGCAGCAAGACGGCTGGATTTCTTATCTGCTGTTGAAAGACCCTTCTTTCTGAGATATTCTTGAGCTTTTTCAAGGTCTCCTCCTGTTTCAGAGAGAGCCTTTTTGCAGTCCATCATTCCAGCACCTGTCTCGTCCCGCAATTGCTTAACAAGTGCAGCTGAAACAGCTACAGTTGGTGGCCTGCAACAGGCACACAGAGATAATCGCTCATCATATCAGTTATTGTTAATTAACTGTTGTGAAGTGATAGTAATATCCCATCCAAAAACAGTGACTACATAAGCAAGGCGTAATAAAACAAAGCAAAATGTTACGAATCTGGGCATGCCACATCTATACTATTGAATTAGCATAGAAGATCATGCTTTGGATATGCAAAATGCAATTATGTGATGCAGCAGGACCAACTTGTGAGGACATTCTTAATGAAAAGCTATTGCTTAAGCAACAAAGTTCTTCAGCTCAAGTTATGCTCTGATATCATATCCCGATAAAGCATGAATTAGTTAGCTTGATTGCACCAGAAAATTAGTATTTCTGCACTCATCTTCTGGGGCATCTAGTCATGCAATGCCTTAAGCAAGTACTAATGACCAAGAGTCATTACTTACTTCTTAACAGTCTCAGTAGTTTCGGCTGGTGCAGGTTCTTGCTTAGGAGGGGCAGGCCCTTTAGCTGCTGTTTGAGCTGCCACCTCTGCAGCAAAATCCTGGCTCTTTTTCTCCAAGCCTTCACCTAAATTGAAACGCACAAATCGCTTGACCTTTATGTTTTCACCAATGGTTGCTACAGTTTGCTTCACAAAGTCCTTTACCACCACCTTATCATTCTTGATGTATGGCTGTTCCAGCAATGCCAGTTCATCAAGTCTCTTCTTAATCCTCCCTTCCACAATTTTAGATCTAATCTGCTCTGGTTTAGAAAGTAGATCTTCCTTCTGCATTTCAATTTCTCTTTCCTTGGTTACAAAGTCATCTGGAACATCTTCAGGCACAAGATACTGCACCTGAGGGCAAGCAGCCACTTGCATTGCCAGATCATCCACCAGCTCCTTGAAAATTTCACCCCGTGAAACAAAATCCGTCTCACAATTTACCTCAACCAAGACACCTATCCTACTATCATGGATATAAGAACCAATTCTGCCCTCAGCAGTGGCCCTGCTGGCTTTCTTTTCTGCACTTGCTAAACCTTTCTTTCGTAGAAACTCCTGAGCTTTCACAATATCTCCTCCAGTTTCTGCAAGAGCTTTCTTGCAATCCATCATTCCAGCCCCAGTTTCTTCACGAAGCTGCTTTACTAGAGCTGGTGATATACTTGCTGCAACGAATATAAGATTGCATCAGAAGAAATATAAGATGGTTGAATATGTTTATCACACTTTCAAATCTCGGCTACAGTCCATGTAGTTTACAAAAGCAGTCTGCGATTTACACATCATATTTGCAGAATGGACATCTCATGAGTTATGTCAATTGCAATTTAAGAGTTACTATTAGTTATTTAATCATCTCAGGGGTTCAAATAAAGATTTGCTAACAGAACCATAAAAAAAATTTCAAAATTTTGACAGTTATCGTAATCAATTTTCTGTGTATCAACATGAGATATACCTGATCTGTCATATTATACACCGTAAATATTGTGTGGAACAAGAATGACTTAAAAGGACATACCAGCACATCTTATCCTATCATGCTCCTAAGACAGACTCATTTTAAAACTTAATCTTGATGTCAATATATCTAGAAACCTGCATATGTGGTTTCACAAGGCAAAAACCATGTTAAAGATTCAGTTATTTAGTAAGATCATTAATGCAATATAAGAATTGCAACTAGAAGAGCCAGCCGTATAAAATAAACCTTTTGTTTTGCTGTCTGCAGGTGCAGGCACAGCCTTTCCATTTGAACTTGAAACACTGCCATTCCCCACAGCAGCAGGGGTACCATTTTCCTCTTTGATCTCTGCAGCCAAAGGAACTTCTGCCCCAATAACCGATTGTATCTCTGCTTCACTTTTGGCACTGGAACTCTGCTCCTCTGGGCTTTCTGCAATTAGTTTGATTCCTCAACTGAATTTTCACAAAAACCAGATTCCGTCATTTCTTATTCCAATTTCATACTAGTACAGAAGATCAACTATCATTAGCTACAGGAACTCTTTTGCTCTGCTTATTGAAAATCTTTAAAGAAATTGATATAATCTAAAGAAATGAATCAGTAAACCCTACATAGTAATACAAAGAAATCTGCTGAAGTTTAAAAAAACCTAATGGATCCTTTTAAGACTTTACATACATTGTCCATGTCAGACTCATTCTTCCAAAAGAAAATAATACAAACACAAATGATTCTTGTACCGATTGTCTTCAAAATTTATGAAGCTACAGGATAACTAAACCAAACTTCAAGAAGTCTTGCTTTGAAAATTTGTGATATCCAGACTTCACTTCTTGAAATTCCCCAATGCAATTAGCTAACAAAGTAGAATAGAGTCAGAAATCACATACCTTTAACTTCTTCAGAGGCAATGTCTTCAGTTGACCTTTTGATACTTTCATTTTCATCTGTGCTAGGTTTCTCACTGTTGCCCTCAACTGCAGCACCAGCAGGAAGTTCCTCCTCGACAACAATCTCTTTTGTTAGCTCTTCAGCTTTGGCTACAGCAGCATCAGATTCACTCTCCACTGCACCATTTCCAATTTGACTTTTTGAAGAAGAGATCTGACTAGAAGTATCAGAAGATTCCAACTTTGTGACACTTTCCAATTCATCTTGTGGACGAACCTCCTCAACAATTACATTGTTAGTGGGTTCATTTTCTTTATGCATTGCACTTTCAGAAGTTCCATCAGTTTCCTTCTCTTCAGTTTGAACTTCACCAACAGCTTCTGATGAGCTCGGAGACTGGATCTCCTCTTTGGTTTGGGCTTCATAAACAACAGCTTCTGATGTGCTTGACATCATGCTCTCTGCTTCATCAGTTTGCTTGGCTTCTCTCTCTTCAGTTTGAATTTCATCAACCACAGCTTCTAATGTGCTTGACAACATGCTTTCTCCCTCAGCAGTTTGCTTGGCTTCTTTCTCTGCAGTTTGAACTTCATCAACCGCAGCTTCTGATGTGCTTGACAACATGGTTTCTGGTTCACCACCGGCCTCTATATCTTTCTTTTTAGTTTGAACATCAATATCTACAGCTTCTGATTTGCTTGACAGTATGCTCTCTGCTTCTGAACTTTCCTTGACTTTTTCCTCTTCAGTGTGGACTTCATCAATCACAGCTTTTGATGTGCTTGACAATGTGCTCATGGCTTCAGCACTGTTCTCAGCCTTTTCCTCTTCAGTTTTAACTTCATCAATGACAGCTTCTGATGTGCTTGATAACGTGTTTTCCATTTCAGAACTTCCCCTGGCTTCTTTCTCTTCAGTTTGAACCTCATCAACCACAGCTTCAGAAGTTTTTGACGACATGCTTGCCATCTCTTCATCATCCTTTTTAATATCAGCAGAGTCGCCATCCACTTTACTTGCTACTTCAATTGCTTTTTCATTGGTTGTGGGTGGGACACTAGTAACTGCTTCAACACTCTCTGTCAGCTGGCCAACCTGTTCAGAAACATCAGGGACAGCATCACTTTTGTCGGATTCTTTTTTTGTTTCTTCAGTAGTAGTCAGGATAACTGGCTTCTGTGCTATTTCTGAACTTTTGACTTTCTCCTTCTGGTCAAGAAAAGCAGCAATGTCCTTGTTCTTGCGGAATGCCAACACAAAGGGGTTTGTTGCAGTGTGCACAACTCCTTGGCTAAGCTGCAAGTCTAACTCTTTATTATCTTCTTCTTTCTTCATTGTCAAGGTTACTTGTCCTCGATTGACACGCAACACCCGAACTTTAACCTCTTGACCAATTTGCAACGAAGGCCCACCCATCATGTTTACAAATCCATCATCAGATTCTTCCGATGATGGAAGAAATCCTTCTTCTCCCTCTGGTAGAGAAATAAACGAACCTGAACGGGTTATATTCTTGACTGTACCATCTAAATCTTGCCCTTTGACAAACTTTGAAGTTTTCCTCACTTCATCTCTCTTCTGGCCAGACTTTGGAGAAGTTTTTGTTGAAGGTCGGGGTTTATCAGCGCTTGAGGGAGCATCTTTCTGTTGTTGCTTCTTACTACCATCATCACTTTCACGCATTGTAAGAGATATGCGCCCAGTTTCAGTGTTTGCTTCTAATAACCTGACCTTGACTTCCTGTCCAACGGAAACAAAGCTTCCCACATCCTTAACAAAGCTATCACTCAATTGGGAGACATGTACAAGGCCATCTGTGAAAGCTCCAAAATCCACAAATGCACCAAATGGCTGAATTGATCTAATTTTTCCAGTGAAAGTTGCACCAGGAATTAGTTCCTCATTCTTTATGGGTGGCATCTCACTTTTCCTAGAAGGTCTTGCCCGTCTTGTTGGGCTGAGGGAGGACTACCCTCTGATTTAGCTGGTGCTTCACTTGTTGTATCATCAGTATTAGTTGGTGCTTCAGATTTTCCACCTGAAACTTCATCTGCAACAGGAGAATCTTGTTCTACAGCAACATCAGTTTCTGTTGCTGATGTCTGAACGATTCTGGATTTATCATGCAAAATACACCCCCTAGAAAACTGTGGAAACAATTTGAGAGAAGTTGACAATGGTAAAATGCATGGATTTAAAAATGAAGTGCTTTTCACCCATTTCCTCACAGAGCTACATCGCGTTGCACAATTATTCCTCCTCATAGAGAAAGCAATGCTGGGAATGAGTGGGACATTGCTAGCAGTAGATGGAATAACAGGAGTCATTTTATATTGACTTGCAAGGCTACGAACTTTCCAGCTATGCAAAGATGTTCATCGCCCGACCCACTGACAAACCTGAATCAATATGCCCAAAAAGAAAAAGAGAAAACTTTGTGAGTTTGCAAAAGTAGAAGAAAGTCAACATCATCTGCAAATTCTAAGATTTAGTCATGATCAATACACTGTATATTAAGTAATATGTAGCACACACAAAAGCACATAATAAATAAATAATTCAATTTCATGTCTACAAAGCTCAAACCAATAACCATAAAAATCATGGCACTAGCTAGACCAGGGTTATAAGCTCTTAAGGTTGGCACCACAAGCAACTAATCTAAAAGTTTAAATTTGGTATGGACTTTATATTTATCACTTGCCATTACCCTTCATTTATAGCTATGACTTTGGTTAAAACCCATCAAAATCAAATAGACAACTTAATTAAATAGAAGTAAATAGAATGTGTGGGAATTCAAACCTAGAATTCCTTACTCTAATACCATGTTAAAATTAAAACCATAATCAATTAATCAAAAAACTTAAAATTAATAGCATAGTCATTTGATCCAAAAGTTTAAATTTATAGATTTGGTGTAGATGTCATATTATTACTTAACATAAACAAGCCAAACCACCTTGCAAACTGCTCTAGCTCAACTTGATAACTACATGAATTCAATTTGACAATGGTTGACTTGAGCTTGAACTTTAGCTATTCAAATGGCTTATTGAACCAATCTTGAATTTCAACCTACAAAACCTGCCAAGCGCTTGAACCTAATTCAGTTTATGTATATGCCATTGTTATCAAATTCAAGTTAAGAATAATGCTCAATTTCATTAATACGAACACAAGTTTTTTCCTCGGTCATGAAGCTCTTAAAAAGCTCAAACGGATTCCAACTTAGGAGTGACTCATTTGGAGCTGAGCTTGAGCTAAAACATCTCAACTTGCCCTTTGAATTCATGAATTCAGTCGGAGCTCAATCTTAACAATTCTAAACTCTATTCAGTTTGCTTTACATCCCACGATAAGCAAGTACAAGGGCCTCTGTTTTATC
The DNA here is from genome assembly GCA_024138025.1 of Combretum micranthum. Taxonomy (NCBI): domain Eukaryota; kingdom Viridiplantae; phylum Streptophyta; class Magnoliopsida; order Myrtales; family Combretaceae; genus Combretum; species Combretum micranthum. The sequence goes on along the minus strand of JAMXBD010002209.1, from coordinate 111,494 downwards.
CATAAATGCTGAACAAAGACAAGGCACTACAAATAATGCAAACCATTTAGAATAATATCATGGCTACAACTCGAATTAACACCAATTTTATACATTGGCGTTATTCTTCATTCATGCGATTGCAAGCATGCAATACAATCAGAAAATCACATCAAGCAGAATATTATAATCTAATGCTGTCCAACTATACTATATCAGTAAGTGTTATAGTACTGCAATAGAGCAAAGCTATCAATACAAATTTCAAACAAGCTTCCTATCAAGTAAGCCCATTGACATTATCATTAATTTATGCAATTTCTAGCATGAACCATCTCAAGATTAGGATATGTTTGTTTCCAGTTCTGTGTTTATATTTTTGGTTTAATGTTAAATTTGCTATATAAAATTTGTCATTGCGAACTGTCATACTCAATTCAATGAAAACTAAATATTTCCCAAGATAATTTGTATTCCAAAAACTAAATGGCTATTCACATGACACAAACAGATTTCAGCACTCTCATACCATTAGGCATTGACTCCCTTGCCAAAGAGCTTAGTAAGGACAGGGGGAAAAGGGAACAAATAAATAAATTTATAAATAAACCACTACCTACTTCCAATTCCTTGAAATACTTGTAGCTAGTAGGATGGAGGAATAGGATTCCAAAGAATTGGGAGGAATAGAAGAACATTTTATAATCAGTTTCTTCATTTCTCACTAGGCTCTCATTAATGGCTTGTTCACTTCTCGCTGAATTAACAAGGCTGTAATGGAATTGCTATTCTTCACGAATGGAATAGAATTATAACTGGATTTTTATTTGTTAATTTTTCGTTTAAATAAGAATATTTTGGAGAAAAATCTTTCTCAGTATTGATTTGTTATTCGGTTTGAGTAATAAAGAGATATTCAATATGTTTTTTATAATGGGAATTCTTAAACTGCTATCAGGGTTCTTAAATTGCTATGAGCATTAAATGTCGTAATAGCTCTTCTTTCTTATTTCTTTTATAAGAAATAAGAAGTAACAGCTTTTTATAAGAAATAAGAAATAAGAAGTAACAGCTCTTCATAAAAAATAAGAAATTAGATTGTAATGGAATTGCTACTCCATAGAATTAACCAAATGAGGCTGAATTTCTACAATTTCACAGCTGCACAAAGCTACAGGTAAAAGTAATCATTGCAACTATAATTAAGTCTTGAGTCCCAAAAAAAAAGAAAAAAGCATGCAATCCACAACCATCCTGTACTTCACTCTTTTATACAAAAAGGGAACATTAAACACTGCAAACAAGAATAATGGGAATTCTTAAAAAGCATAACAAGCCACCATAAAACATTATACAAGGAAAAGAAAAGAAATGAACTTTGAAGAATTGGATAAGAACCCAAAACCATTTTTGTGCAAAAACACTAACAATCTTGTTATACACACTTATAAGAACAACCCATTAGTACATACACTAAATTAAAGTACCTTAGTAAGTCTCCAAAAGACCAAACCTCAAAAATGAGGTTAATTTAGAACATAACCCCAAAAGAGGATAGAATATCAGGACCCAGAGTTCTGTTTTGGTTTTGGGAGTTATGTCTGTTGATAAAGTTTGTCTTGGTCTCTCCACTTATCCACTGAAGAGAATGACATGAGAGGGAGGAAGAGAGAGAGAGGCAGGGGGAAATGAAATAAAATGAAAGGTGGGGCTTTAAAATAAATCTTATCTATCGCGAAGTTTATGTTACGCTGTTTTCTCTCCTATGGATACAGGGCTGTTGTTTTCTTGTTTTTCCTTTCACAACAGAAAATGAAAATTTAAAAACCAAAAAAATCCTTAATTCTTCTTTTTCTTTTTTTTTTTCAATGGGAAAAAAGAAAATAATATTTAAGATTCTGAAAAAATTACAAAATCACTATTTGAATAAAAATAATATCAATTTTAAGTAATTTGACCTCGTCTAAATAAAATACGAGATCATATTTCCAATACCTTGAATTTTCATTTTACTCTCTGTTATATTAGTCAACAGAAACAATTCTAACCTATCAGAATTATGTTAATCAGTCGTATAAATCATAATCCACCACAAAAACAACATAATCCAACTAAAATCAATTCATTGAATCACAATGGAATTCCTAATCTATTCAATCACAACAGTATTCCAAAACCCTTCACAACTAACAAAAGGAAAAACTCGTAAAACATAACATGAAAATAGTTGCAATATGGTTCAATTAATACATCAAACGTATATAAAAAAACACATACCATCATCGTAAAACATAAATATAAATAAAATCTAATCTATTCTAATCTAATCATGCGTGCTCTATCTCTACCTCGTAAAAGTATGAAGGAATGGCTTATATTGATGCAAACCCTGCTGGGGTTGCTCCATAGATGGATCAATCTGTATGAGTATGGCATCTCCATCTCCACCACCAACTCTATACTGGTGAAATGTGATCGGGTTTGGATCCACCTAGGCGAGTTCCTCTCCCATATCATGTGGTAGTGATGGTTGCCTTTTATGTCAAGCTCCCAAGGTATGAACAACATATGGATGTCTGGCATCAGGTTGTCCAGTAGATGTGCATATGATGATGATGGACCAGATAAATCAGGCTGAACATGCGAAGGGCTAAGCTCGTCATGGAGTACAAGCGGGGGCAAAGACTCATCTTTGATATGTGCAGCTCTATATCGGCCTCGCCCTTGCTCCTGACCTAGTCCCTACTCACGTCTCCCTTATATGGTTTGCGTCTTTATAATGGCCGAGGCTAAGGTTGTGGGTCATCCTCACCACCAACGATATCATGTGGAGGGCCTAGTGTTGGATCATCGATATGAAGTCCCATAAACTCATCTACTACATGAATGACATCTCATGCAGTGTTAGGAGTGTCCTTAGGTGGCATATTGGGGACCTAGTGAATGAAATTTTCCTGCAATTAAGAGTAAACATGTAGATCAGGAAATAATGAATCTAATATATATTCATATACCTTATGCAATCACTGAACTTACCATATATCGTATAATGGCCCTCGTACAACTGATCCATCACTTAGTGATCGCATGATACCAATCGAAATAATCTACAAATGATGATCTTTAGCCTCGAACCGCACCCCAACCTTGAATTCATCATTGCAGCTCCAATTTCTAGTACTTATATTTTCTGCTCATCATCAAATGCAACATATGCACTACCTACATCAATAGTGAATAACGGTATTAGCACTGAGCTCCCTTCTACATTAACATTTGTAGAAGCCACAAAACGGTGTCAATCATTACCCTAGGTTGTACATTGGTAGCAATTACCAGTTAGGACTAATCTTCCATAGAATTATTTCTATCATCATCATAGTCGTCATTGGATTCACTTACTAATGAGTCTTCCATCACATTAGTCTCATGACCACAACTCCAGTCCGGTGTACCCATTTCAAACTCCACTCCAAATAAGACAATAGTGGGCCTACAAGTGCATGTGACAATTCCTTTTTCAAATATCTAGACATATACAGCCACTGATCTTTTTGTGTATACCAACATCTCCTGTTCAAGATCATCATTGGTCACTGGAATAACATCATAACGTAGTGTCTTATCTCCAATAGCTATCCCATGACACAGCTCAACCCAATATGTACACATATTTACCTTAAGTCTACTACAAATGGTGTCAGTATTTGCTCATACGCAAAGTTCCTACTAACACTTACCACGACAACTGGCCATCTATCATAACCAAAACTATCATTCATTTCCACAATGTTGTCATGAGCGTACAATGTAAACTTGGCCTTATATATTTCCCCGCCTACCTTATAACTCATAAAATATAGGTTAAATGCATAAAATGTGATCATGACTTATGAATTGTACTCCCCCAATATCGAACATGTTTACTAATGCCATCATATCTATCTTATATCTATCCCATGTCTTATCAAAATATTTCATTGATGTGGGTTCTAACATCATCAAACATGATCAAGTTATAGAACAGATGAGATAAAGTCGGTATGGATGAGAGCTATTCAACTCTAGGATAGTTTTTTCATAAGCCTAGAAGGCTAAGTAGTAATATAGGCGTTAATTATAGTGTCTCAGTCATGAATATGTTTCTTTTTCTTGAATTGGCATAAGCTACTTATTTTACTATTTCATAGGAGATACTGATTGTCTGCAGTTCTATTGATCTATAGGAAGCCAGAATTCCATAGTTATTTTAATATTAAGAATTGAATCTATATGTTATGATTTGCTAAAATAATTAAATATTTAGATAAAGTCTTGAGATCTCTGACTCACGAGACAACTCTCATGTAATAGGTGCACACGTGGTATGGGCTTATATAAGGTCTATTTGAATTGTTTGATTTTTATTTGTGTCGTATCTATACTAGTTTGTATTTATAACTAATCTATATTATATATGTATTGTATCTGTTTAATATGTTTATGAGTAAAACTATCAGTTTTTCATCAGTATTTGTTTCTTGGCAAATATCTGTTTGAAAATGACTGATGCCAAAATGACTAAAATATGATGAAATAAATACATCATTATTAAAGTCTACACTATACCCCATGTTCCATAAATTTTATATAAGATTGTCTTATATGATATCTAATACCCATCTTGAAATCTATTCAATTATATAGCTCAAGTTGAAGCAACATTCTATGTCCTATCATATTTTTAATGAGATTCGTCTATCAGTTATTTAACATTTTAGATTTACACTTAACTAATTACTTAATATATCAATTATTATATTTATTTTTAGTTTGATGATTGACTGCACAAACCCATCAACGGAATCTAAGACTTAATATATTTGTATGTATATACAAACCACACTTTCCTTTTCCTCTATGTTTCTTATTTACATAAAATGAAACTAAATCTTAATAAAGAAAAGAAGTCACATACCAAATAAGAAGTTTAGACAAAGACGAACATATTAGCAAATCTATATGTATACCCGACACTTAAAATACATATATTGTTTGGTTTGTCATTCTTCCAATATTTGATGTCGTATGCATTTGCCAAAATGAGATACCAAAAATATGAAAAATACAAATATATATTTGGGAACTTCTACAATCTTGTTAATGGTCGAGTCAATCATTTAGCCGTTAAAATAAAGATACCATTGTCAAGATGTGGAGAGGTATAAGGCTCATCTCATTGAAAAGGGCTTTACACAAAAGAAGACATCGATTATAAAGAGACTTTCTCATCAGTTTCTTCAAAAGGCTCTTTTAGGATTATAATGGCATTAGTGTCACATTTCAATCTTGAGTTACATCAGATGGATGCAAAGACCACCTTTCTCAATGGTGACATTGATGAGATGATCTATATTGTACAACCAACAAACTTTATGTCGGGAGATCCAAAGAATATGGTTTGTAAACTTAAAAAATCCGTCTATGGACTTAAGCAAGCATCTCAACAATAGTATTTCAAATTTCATCAAGTGATCATCTCGTTTGGTTTTGAGATGAATTTGTCGATGATTGTATATACCATAAGTTCTGTGGGAGCAAGCCAATTTTCTTGGTCTTATACGTTGATGATATTTTGCTTGCCAGCAACGATATAGGCTTATTGCATGAAACCAAGAGATTTCTAGCTAAGAATTTTGAGATGAAAGATCTTAGCGATGCCTCTTTTGTGTTAGAATACACATACTAAGATCGCTCTCATGGTGTTCTCGGATTATCACAAAAGGGCTATATTGAAAAGGTACTCAAAAGGTATAGCATGCAAGATTGCAGACTAAGTTATACCCCAATAGATAAGGGAGACAGATTTAGTCTTAGTCAATGCCCTAGAATGATTTTGAGGAAAAAGAAATACAAAATATTCCTTGTGCATCAGTGGTGGGGAGTCAATGTATGCTCAGGTCTATACATGTCCAGATATTGTGTACATTACAGGAATGTTGGGCAGATACTTAAGTAATTCAAGATTAAACCATTGGAAAGCAGCTAAACGGGTCTTGCGATGCTTACAGAGAACAAAAGATTATATGCTCACTTATTGGAAGTCAGATTAGATCGAGATCCTTGGGTATACTAATTCTAATTTTACTGGATGCCAAGATAGTATGAAATCTACATCGGGCTACATTTATTTGCTACCTGGAGGAGCTTTCTCTTGGAAGAGTTTAAAACAATCTCTTATTGCCCCTTCTACTATGAAAGTAGAATCTATAGCATGTTATGAGGCGTCCAATCATGGAATATGGTTGCGGAATTTTGTCATAGGGCTGCACATTGTGGGTACTGTTAATAGACCACTTAAATTATTTTGTGACAATAAGTCAGCAATTCTATATTCCAACAACAATAGGAGCTCGATGAAGTCAAAGCATATAGACATCAAGATCTTAGTTGTAAAAGAAAGAGTTTAGAGTGGACAATTGTCTATAGAGCATATAGGAACAAACTCCATGATTAAGGATCCGCTTACTAAAGGAGTGCAACCCAAGATGTTTCATGAGCACACTACTTATATGGGTTTCATGTCCTTAAGTGATGTTTAGTTTTACTAGGAGTTTGTTTTTAAATGCTTTTATGTCATAGACAAACCTTAATTAGTTGTTTTCAATTTATTATTTTTTAAGGATATTTTTTGCAGAAATAAAGTATTTTTGTTTACTTACACTCTGATTTTGATTTATGGTTTGATCTCACCAAGATTTATGATGGACCAGTAGGAAATAGACATGTTAAGATCACATTGCATGGAATTTCCTTGCTACACATCCATATCATGATCCATGTCATTCAGTTGTGTCGACATTGTGACCATTGATGGGTTGAGTTACGATAAATGTAATGAATACTGCTTTGATCCTATATTGATATGGTTGATGGACCGGATTGCTTACAGATACATTTTGGTCGTGACAACAAATTTGAGTTCATATGGTTGTCTTTTGGTGAAACATAATTATAAGATTACACATATAGTCTAAGTGGGAGATTGTTGGATCCTTAATCCAACGTTGGCCTTATATGTGAAATAATTATGTGTTATAGGCTGTCACATTAAGTTAAGCTCAATTAAAAGTGATCAATAAGATTTGTGTATTTAGGATTTAATGTATCTAACAAGGTATGTCCCTTTTATGTATAGAGACCTTATGGGTAATTTCTATTTTTATGATGGGCTAAAGTAGAAATGCCAAAAGATAACATAAAGTTATCTCTATAAATAGTGGTTATGGTCCCCAGGTCACATAGACAATATTTTTCTAGTCTTTTTTTAATCCCATCATTAGAGAGTGTAGAGAGAAAACTAAAGAGATCTCTCAAGGAAAACATGTTGATCTGGAAAGCCAACCGTACAGCTCTAAAGTTATTGATTGCTATGGATTCAAGTATACTTCCGCTTATTTTGTTTAATTCTTAATGAACAAACATGAACGATCTAGGGTTTTATATGTGATGGTTTTCACAAAAGGTTAATCGGATCTAACAATTTGAAGAAATGAATTTTTGAGTTTATGATGAATTGATATGTGTATTGGTGTTGTTAGTGATAAATGAGTAGGACTTTAGTAATTAGGTTGATAATAGAGTTCAACAAGCATAAATGATGTACTTATATTTTAGATTAAGATTGTTATACATATACATGTGAAATGAACATATAAGTACAAGTAACCTTAATGATGTTTGATATTGAGTTTATAAGTTAGTTTTAACATGTTTTCACAAACAAATAAGGTCTTAATAAGGAGTTAGAAGATATAAGATTTCAAAATTGTTGAACCAAGTATCAAAGGATCAATGCCTTATTCATCATGGGTGTTCAAGGCCGTTACATCCTTGAAAACATGATTTGCTGATGGTTAAGCTGTTATGACGCCCATGATCTCCTTTGATTGCTTTTAAAACAGGAGATGACCTTGATCACGACCGTTACCAAGGCAATGATCTCCTCTTATCTCTTTTTCATATGTGATACGACCTATATTACAACTGTTACATGGATCGTGATCTCCTCATATTCTTTTTGAAATAATTTTAACAAAACAATCATGGGCGCATTCTTTATCATAGCTTACATCACAGTCATGATAATGAGAGTAATCTCCTATCACAGGCATGATAAGATAGTAACATACATCACAGTCGTGATGATGCTCGTGATATCTATCATGGCTCTTGTCACAAACGTGGTAGATCCTCTAGTACTATTCATAAAAAATAAAAAATAAATAAATAAATAATAGATGAATGAATAGTGGAATTGATGTGTATATTTGTATGTGTATGAATATGAGACTATGAGATGATTTGAAATTTACTTAAATTTAATGAATATCTAATGACTTGGTATTATATTATGGATTAACATGTTTTATATGAAATGATTTTTTTTTAATAGATTCCCATACCTAATTGGGTTTGAATATATGTCTTTTATCTGATAAATCCCTATATTTGTTGAATGCTAGCTTAGGCATTATTAAATAAAATTTAATTAAAAATTAACTTAAAATTTTTTTTTTTGAATTATTTGTATGTTTGTTGTTGAATCTGATCCAGGGAGCGGCAACCTTGTTAACGAAGTTAATATGGTGGTTTAGGCGTTTAGGCGTTTAGGCTACCCCTATCATGATACAATGACTTTCATAAGTAGCTCAGCGGGTAATCGATTAGAGGAATGGTATTACTGTAATATTTACTTATTCTTAACAGGAAATAATATGATTTAGTTGATGTTTATAGGGACGATTGAACTAGGTGATGTTATGGATTAAGTTAAGTAAAGTTGAGTAACAGCTGTGATTCTTAGATGAGATTTTTATTTGTAAAGTTATGTAAGAGATATAAGTATTTGGGTTGTTTATATCAAACTTATGAGTAGTTGCTATTACTTAGGACTCTTAGATTCCTTCAGGATTATAACGGAGTTTGAATACTCCAATGTTAATTTGTTTTACCTAAGTGAAGATAAATAATTTTATTGCTTCTTGCATTGCATTAGTTAAGATTATGTGCCACTTTATATTTGTTTATGTTACTATGTACTAGGCCCCTAGCTTACTTTTTCTTCTATAGGTATTGATGATGATGAATATTATGATGACTTGGGATATGGTACGGATTAGGAAGCTTTTCTTGAGGAGTGGGGCAACTAAGATTTTTGGAAGTTTTCTTTGTTGTTTTCTTGGAAAGGACAAAAAGTAAGACCTTGTTTTTGAAAGTGTAATACATTTGGTTTTGTAACCCTTAGAGTACCATGGATGATGGTGCTATCTTATGTATATATGCAAAGTTAACTACTCTTACATAGGTAGTATTTGTAAAATTTTATATTTTAACAGGTTGATCAAACAATTAGCATAAACTCCTCCCTTTTTGGATAACCTTATTAATGTCTTCGTGTATTATACGTGGTTAAGGACTTGGCATGTGAAGTTTTGATATAGTATATGTTGGGCCCTTACACTTACTAACTTGTCTCTTCAAGAGATAAATTTAACTTGCCTAAATCTGGTATTATTTTCGTCCTAGTGACATTTTCATAAATGTTTTAAAATATTATTATTTAGTTCATTTTCCTGGGATTTCAATATTATGTATCATCTTAGAAAGTTAATATTTTAAAGGGGTAATTTCATAATTGGTATTTGAACTTTGACCAAATATGCAATCAGCTACTTGAACTTTTAATTTGATCAATTTGGTACCTAAACTTTGAAATTGATTAATTTGATACCTAAAAGACTTTGAATTGATCAATTTAGTACTTCAAAGAACTTAACAGTGGTACCATTAGTGTGCACAAAAAGTTCTTTTAGGTACCAAATTGATCAATTTTAAAGTTTAGATATCGAATTATCAAATCAAAAGTTTAGGTGGCTAATTGCATGTTTGGTTAAACTTCAGGTACCAATTATGACATTAGCCCTATTGTAAAATATAGTTATTATCCTAGGTTAACATAGTTAACAAATGATATATTATCATATAATTAAAAAAGAATAAGAATTGACTTAATTTTTAGTTAAATAAGTGTAATATCAATGAATAATAATTGACAGTAACAAAAAAATATGGCCTTTAATTTTAACCAACAGAAATATAATACGTAGATTATGTATATATACCCTTTAAACATTTGTCATATATGTTAAGCCTATTTAGATGGTTTGTTTTTCATCTATATATGTGTCTGTATCAAAACAATATGTGTAATATATCTGATTTGCATCTATATTTTATCTTATTTGATCTTTTAATGAAAACTGACAACTATTTTTTTATCCATATCTATTTCTTGATAAATAATTTATTAGAAAAAAAGTTTGAAAAAAGTATCTATATTTGTAATCAGTCAACAAACAAAGACTCATTATATGATTTATATAACATATAGATTGTATTAGTTATATGCATATCAATACAATACATGATATGTGAAATTTCTATATATATATATATATATATATATATTATATGTTAAAAACACATATATAACATATACAATTTTTATAACAAATAAATTACATCATATGTATAACATATATGTTATATATCTATAACCAATAGATTTTATATATGTATAGATATGTTTATATATACATATGTTCTGATATATATCTATATGATATATGTTATACATAATTCAAAGTTCATATATAGTCTTCAATTTATATATTTAAATATATAAATCTTTACAAACTATAAATATTATATATAAAATTTATAGTTTAATGTAGACAATAATTTATATATTAATGTATATTTATTATGATCTATATTTTATAACACACATACAAATATATATAACATATTTCTTTCATGCAACAAATAAATTATAACATATATATAACATATAACTATACATTCATAACCTATAAATCTTACATATATATTAATAAGTATTTATATATATATAAGTACGCAAATACATTATAAATATTTGTTATATATATGTTATGTGATAGACACACACACACAAACACACACAAAAACATAAATTAATATGTAATTCATACTTTATATGTACTTTATAAGTTACATATGTGTATTATATATAACCTAACTGCTTTATAATCATCATTTATACAATCTCTATTTTAATATAGATATTTCATAAAATCTTATATGCATTATATATATTATATATTTATAACTTGTACTTTTATTATATATGTGTCTTATATCTATACATATTTGTTATAACTATTTATTTTACTTGCTATCTGTTTTTATATTTTGGTGTATATGTGTACATTGGTATACATGTAGCAAACAAGAGCCTATTTGGATTGTCAGATTTTTATCTGTATTAAATTGTGTTGATAACTTATCAGTATTGAATCTATATCGATTCGGTTTGATCAGTAAAACTGTCAGTTTTTCATCGGTATCATATCTATATCGATTCGGTTTGAAAACAAAACCAAACATACTATCCAAACAAGCCCTAAATATTAATACATACATTATACATATTTTATTTGTTAAATAACATCTATACTTTATATATGCTATATGTATGTTCTATCTACAATTTATGATATGCTATATATATATATATATATAATTTGTTTTTAATGTGAATAGTTTTGTGATTTTTTTAATTTAATCAACGGTCATAATATTATATTTTTAATAGAATAAGAATGCAAAACAATAACATTATATTTTAATAGGTTTAGGGGTTTATGAATAGGTTTAGGTCCTAAACTTGAACCTAGACACGCTTAAATTCATCTCATTTATGGTTTTAACCCATTTATTATTCATGTTGGTTTATACTTACTCAAACATTCTTATAATCATGTCGTGTCATGTCGTGTTTGGATTCACAGGTCAGATCCTACATTACTATGCCATTTATATGTTTACTCTATGTTTATAATAGCTATGAACATATAGAGATAGGATTGCAATAATCTTTTGAATAAATGTATTATTTCCTTACTATATACATATATATACATAGAAAATTCTATAACATGTCCAACCAACTGTTTGACACCTTGCATTCATAATCAATTGTGTTCGTACTATTGAAATGCTTAATATGTTAATTATTATATTTATATCTATTTTAATTATAAGATGATTGATCAAGCGGTACCATTGACGAAACTATCAAATTTCCTACATATATATTATACTTTAAGGTCATGTTTTATTTGTTGGTTTCAAAATTGTTTGCCAATAAATAGATACAAATAAAGTCAATTGTTTTACTTATAAACAGATCAAATAGACCAGATGTAGATTAGATAATAATAAGCATAGATATAGATCATATATATAGATATACCCAATAAAATCTATATTATATCGGATTATTCTAGAAGTCCAACATGAATTCAGACCAGATTCTTAATAAAGAAATATATTCAAATATAATATAGTATATATATAACCGTAAAGTGATTTCCATATATATAGGGAGATAAATCAAATTTAAGTATCTATATGATTCAAACCAATCTCTTTTATATATAAAAGATCTAGATTTTCTCATCACCTATAAGTAGAGTCAACCTTGTCGACCACAATCACATCATCTCTCAACAACATCACTCGTTATAGCATGTAAAAATTCATGATGGACAATTACGGTGGAGATTCTAGTTATTCAAATAGTGTTGAAGAGCATGTACCATCTAGTTCATCTACTTCATCTTATTCTTCATCGTCGTCAAAGAAAAGCAACGACAACAATTTTTGTGAACAGGAGCAGCACCCTGAAAGAGGTCCACCGATTCCTGAACTTGAGAAGATTATAAGCCAACAAGAACAGGAGATGGTTTATTATTGCCAACCCTTTTTGATCCGAAGCCATTCTATGCAAGTACAGATTCCCCCTTTTACTATACGCCTTTACTAATTTTATTAATTCAAATTTAGGTAGATTTTGTTTAGTATAATGTCTTATATTTAATTTTTTCTTTTCTTTGACACGCGTTATAACACATGTTTAGCTAAGTGCCATGGGCTTTGTTACTTTCCTCTTCATAGCATATGTAAAGTATGGAAAGAGTGTTTTTTTTTTTACTTTTTAAATAGTTGTTAAAATAAGCTTGGTTTTAAGTTAATTACCAAAATAGGCTATGAAGAAAATTAATTATCAAATGACTGAATAAACTTGCATGTTGTATATGCAAATTCTATAAATAGAAATTTTTTCGACAAATGGAAATTGCATGTCCATTTCAATTTTCTAGCTAAATTATATCTTGAAGATATGATTTCTTTTTTTTTTCTTTTTTTTTTTTTGTAAACCTAAATCATATCTTGAAGATGTGGTTATGCCATACTATTTTGGTAATAAATTTGTATCTATCCTATTTTGATAATTTTATTTTCTAAAGAATAAAACCTACCATAAACTTAATATGGTATTAAAATAGTATATATATATAGATCATATATATTATAATGATTTGTTTGATATGCAAGATGGAATGGAATTGCGATTCCAGCTTCCATTCCTTTTTTTTCTGTTTGGAAGCTTCATGAGAAGGCAGAATTATGATATATTTCCACCTATTATTAAAATTTTTACTTAAATTACCTTTTTATCCTATTTATTTCTATAGATCTACTACTTAGTACTATGAAAATCATTATGACGATTCATTAGTAGCTTTTAGAATAAATGATTTTATTTTATGTGTTGTCCTTTTTTTCTTTTTTCCAACTTTATTTTTATTCTTATGTTATTATTTTTGTAAAGTTATTTTTACTCATCAGCTAATGTAAATACTCATTAGCAGTATATGTGCTCTTAATACCATAAAATTTCTGCCATTGATGAGTATCAATAAGACTCACACACACACACACACACACACACACCCACACACACATATATATATATATATATATATATATATTCAAACAGATTCTTTAATAAATCAACATGGTGGACTTTAATAATGAGGGATTTGGACTGATGGTCTTATATGATACCATAAGAAAAGAGCAATCATGATTGCAAATAGCAGTTGTATATGACTAATTGTTGCAATTATCTATCTACAAAAACAATTATAATAATGCATATTAAATAAATGTTTTCATTATGTAAAACTAATACAATAGGAACACTTTTGACTGCAACGAAATATACTTCACTATTGTAGTATATGCAGAGCTTTTAAAATACAGCTAACTAGTGGTAATTAAATGTTGTTAGGAATACTACCTTGTGATTTAAAAAAAATAACAGATATTTATGTTTTAGTTTTTTATATTGCAAAATTTTAAAAGTGTTTTAACGGATCAACTAATACTATAGATAGAAGGGGAACAAAGGGCGGGCAGCGGCGGAAGGCCACAATAGGTATGTTTTAAAAAATAGAATTGTTGTCATAAATTATCAAATATGACAAAAATTAATAAACCGTTGATAATTTACAGTTACAATTGCTAAATTTTCCTTTAGCATGATAATGTAAACACTTTAACTTAAATGAGATGTAGATAACAGCTTATATGGTGTCACCTAAGTTATCAGAGAGCCTTTAGCTCACATGTTCAAAGAATGTTGGGTCATTCTTATATTCAATTTTAGTTAAAAGAAAACATAAAAATCTCATGAATGCAGCTTTGGAAAATAATTTGGAAGCAGTGAAATTATATGTTCTCTTTCTCAAGTTTTAGGAAGTAGTAGGTTGGTCAAAATTCTAAAAAGTACAGCTAGTTATTCTACATACATTTCTACATAATATATATGTGTGTGTGTGTGGGAATTTACATAAGAAGTATCAAGTTTAGAATATGTTCATTTAATGTATTAATGTTTTCAAGTGGATTAGAAAACAAATCAATGCTACAAAACATTAATATTTTATTTAACACAATTTACTAAACATTAATTCCTTTTTTTTTTTTAACATCACCTAGAAAATAATGATAATTTAAATGAAGTTACTACTAAATGTTGATACTTCTAGTAGAATGCATATACAATTATCAAACATTAATATAACCTTGATTATTTTCCACCTGGAAAACAATTATCAAACATAACTACCTTCTCTTTCTCTCTCTCCATTTCTCTTTCTCCCTCATTAGTTAATGGGTCCGTTTAACCTACTTATTGGAGTAGATTTGCATTTGGTGAAATTAATATAACCTTGATTCATTAGGATAAGTAATTTAAGAATATATGTTCATATGCCAAAATATAATCAACTTCTCTATTTTTATGCAGACATTTAATTTAATCTTTCATTTTATACGATTCTCAACTCATTTATTTATAGTTATGCATCATAGTAAGTGTATCAAAGTAAAGGAACAAAATCAGTGCAACAATGCAAACATAAAGTATTTAAACAATTTATTCGAAATATAAATAAGTTATTAAGTTCATTGAATAAACATAAAGTAGTTCTAACTTAACTTATTAAGTAAAATATACCAGAAGATCCCAACGTTTGAAGGTAAATTATACTAGAAAGTCTTCATTTAAAGTCTCAACGTTTAAAAAAGTGGGTCAATTTGGGTCTCAAAGTTGTCCATAGAAACCTGTTGACATGTGTCATTGGGGATCCAAATTGACCCACTTCTTCAAATGCTGAGATTTTTTTTTTAATCACCGCAAATGTTAGAACATTTTCTTAACTATTCAAAACGTTGGAATCTTAAATAAACTTATTCCCAAACATTGAGACTTTCTGGTGTAATTTACTCTTAACTTATTTTATTTCTTTATTTCTTTTTTACCTCTTATTTATAGATTATAAATACATTTACTTTAATGCATGACCACAAAGTATAGATGTTTTATGCAAAATTTGCATAAATACGAGCCCTTCTTCCACATATTTTTCTTTTTTTAAATTGTGTGCAAAATTAACTCATGCTATTTTTCAATTAATTAATTATTTATTTATTTATTTTTATGTTCATCAAGTAAATATTTGTGTAATGAATGATCGTAGTTGTTGTTTGTTATATACAGTAGATGGAACTCCAACAATGGCAAAGGTAGAGATGCAACCGGGGCGGGTTCGAGATGGGTTTTTTGAAACCCGAACCCGACCCGAGTCCTTAATGGGTATCCCAGAACCCAAGAAAAACCCTATCGGGTTTTTTTTTATCATTCCCAAAACCCGACCCGCTAGGATTTAAGGAACCCATAACCCAGCCTGATTTCAAGATTTTTAATTTTTTCTTTTAAAAAATAAAGCAAAAGAAAGAATTTTGTTTTAAGTTATTAATGATACAAACAGTTTTATTAAAAGAATGAATTTTAGATAATAATATCATATAAAATGATGCAAACACTTCATTTCCACTTATTTTCACATACATATAATATAAATGGGATCCTTGCTTTAATAACTTAATATTTTTAATTTTTTAATATTTAGAATTTATGTGGGGTCGGATTTCCCAACAGGTTACATAATAAACCCAAAACCCGACCCAATAATTTATCGGTTTTTTTTTAATTCCAAAACCCGTCCCAAAACCCTATAGGATCAAACCCTATAGGGTTTTTAGCGGGTTGGGTGGTCGGGTACCCTATAACGACTCACCTTGCTTGCATCCCTAAGCAAAGGGAAGAATTCACAATGTACTTCACTAGGGGTGGCGACACTGTCGACATGTAACACGTGTCCGAAAGTAAGTGGTATAAGAACTTTATACGAATGTTCAAAGAAAACACAAATGTTTCTTTTTTGTTCTTTTCTTTGTCCTTTCCATTACCCCATGCTATTTTTAATTATTCATCCTAGTTAACTAGATGCTTTGAAATCCATGTTTGGGTAATAAATACATCAAATTTTTGGATAGAAGGACAAAAGCTTAAACCCTATTATTATTATTATTATTTAGTTAATAAATATATCAAATCAATATGTAAGACTATAACAGATAGGGATGTAACCGAGTCGAGTTTTGGATGGATCATATGAACCCGAAACCGACCTGCTATCTTATAGGATCTTCCAAAACCCGACCCTATAACCTATAGGTTTTGATGCTATATCCAAACCGCCTACAGGTTTGATTTAGAACCGGAACCTGACCCTATAATCCTATAACCTTTTTTTTATAAAAAAAAAAACTATTTTCAAATTTTAATAATAAATTTAAGAAAATCTGGTACTTCTGACATAAGTTTTCCATACATTCAAAAATGAAATGATGCATGTAGAATTGATAGAAAATATTGTAGATCATATTCATTATATAACATTTAAACACATTTATATATTACTTTTGTCACTATATAATATTTTAAAAACATGGTTAAATTAAATTTCCTATTGGGACTAAAATATAACGAACAACAAATAATATTAATTTCCATGGTAAACATGAGTTGAATAAAATTTAATAAAAAGTTCTAAATCCGTAACTAATCTATAAATATAAAAGAAAAACATTCTTTGGAGATAAAAAAGATAGTAGCTCATTCATGTCTTCTTTTCTCTCTTTGCTACTTTAGTAATGTTTTTATTTATTTTTAATTTATAATACTAGGTTAGCGGGTATCCATCGGGTTTGTTATATGATCCAAAACCAATCATATAACCTTATGGGTTTTACTATATATTCAAACCGACCCTATAACCCTATAGGGTTTTTAACAGGCGGGTGGGTAGGAAACCATATAAAAGCCAACCCGGTTACATCCCTAACAACAGAGTTGCTGTGAAATATGCAAAAAGTTTTAAATGCATATGTTGTTATAATGCAAGCAAAGGACAAATAGAAAAAAAAAATAGATAATACAGTAATCTACATGAAAAAACCATTGATCATTTAAAGGTAAGAGCATGGAAGAGAAGCAACTATTTTTCTATGAAAGAAATTATGTGTATATATATATTATATATATATATATATAGTAGGTAATTACTAATGGTTTTCCCATGTGTGGTTTTATGAGTAGAAATTATTTAAAAACTACCCACCATCTTATTTATGTGTTAAAATTTATCGATAATTACCTACTATATATACATACTTTAATATGTATTATCCATTAAATATTTTCCTCAATTTAGAATTTGGTTTTGGTGAATTGAGACTATACATTAAAAAAAAAAAAATGAACTATCAAAACAAACATAATAACACCTTCTGAGTCACCATTATGGGCCTACTCCATTCGATAACTGCATGGGCTGGTCTCTGCCCTATAAAGAGTTACCACACTATCTACTCTTGAGTAGCCGGCGGCAACCAATAACTATTTCTTTTAAGCTGATTTTCCTTTTTTTTTTTTTTATTTTATCCCTTGGTTTTTTATTTTCAATTATTTCTTTAAAATATTACTTCATTAAACATATTCAATTAAGTGATACATCAGCATCAAACAATAAAATTGATTATCAACTTGTCTGAAGTGGCAATTTTTTTTATTTAATTTTGTTTTAAAAGTAATTTTTTTAGTCGAATGATCAATTTGATGAACAAGCTATTCACTTTTGGACAATTGATGAGCAAGCACTAGTAACACATACACATATGTATATTTGCATATCTCCTTAAAGTTATCAAATAATTTTGTAACATTGATTGCTTAATTCCTTGTCCATGGACACCTTGGCGATGAAGAAAATATGACAAGGAACTTGCTCGACTCAATACACCGTCTAGATACTTGCTCATCAAGCAACGACGAACCAGAAATGTTGTTGAACCTAGAGCTGGAGCTCAAGCTTCCTGGTTAATCTTTTTGGCTCACAACAAGCAACTTCAACTTGGCTTCTTATAGGTTATTTATTTATTAAGTTAGGAATGATGTTATACGCTTCTTCCATTTCTTTAGAGGTATTGCTTAAACTACAGAAATTTGCTATATTGCAATAAAATTTTTTTGATAATTAGAATTTTATCACAGATAATATTCTAATTGTGACAAAATGAAATTTGTCACTTCAAGTCAAATAAAGAGCAAAATTGTGACAAAAAAAAAGTATTTGTCAATACATTTATCACGACCTATTAAACCATGAAAATTTAGTGACAACAAGAATTTCATTACCGTCTTCATCATAAAACTTTTCCATCTTATTTTTAGCACCAATGTAAAAGTCATTATATGACAAATATTTCATCATAGTTTTGTTGTCACCACATATAACATATATAATATTTTTCATAAGTTTTTTGTTATAATATCTATTAATTGTCACAAAAAAAATTTATCATTATAGGTAATATTAGTTTAGCAATAGTAACAATTTATATTTATTACTGTATATTTATATTTTGTGATTATCAATTTAATATCAAAAAATGATCATGATGAAATTAAGTTTATCACCTTCAAAACCCTTTAACCGATTATGAAAAAATTAATAATGATAAAAATAATATATTTAATTCATCAAAATTGAAAATTATATGATTCTCCAATTTCTATCATACGTGGATTATTAACAATAAAAAATTCCAACAATAATCATTTGATTATTTTTTCATAACTAAAATTTTGACAAAAGAAATCACACCACAAAAAATTTTGGTTTTTGTTATTAGATATTGTAAGCTAAATAATTAATTATTCAAAATATTAGGTTATAGAAGAGATCAAACCTTGCTATATGTCTAATTCTTTAAAACCCTAATATATTTTCCCACTTATAAAAAAGGTTTATATTAAAATTTTTATTTTTTTGATATAATTGTTTATAGCAGCGCCATATATAAGCATAAAGATCGGGGTAGAGATAAGTACTTCTCAATACAAGAGTAGTTTATCGCAGTATCTTACACTCCATATTGTAAAGCCATAAAGTGTTGTCATATGAAGATATCCATCATTATGATAGATAATCACTCTTCGATCTATATCTATAAATGAAATTTATCAAATTTCATGTATATTTATGTTTATCGAATATCTATTCATACCTTCAATATTAGATATTTATATCTACGTCTTCCATTTATTAAGTGATATAAGATATGTATATTTATGTTTATCGATATCTATCTATTCATACCTCCAATATTATAGATATTTATATCTACGTCTTCCATTTATTAAGTGATTATAAGATTTTTCAACTCCATGTAATATTTGTTCCTTACTTATATATGTGTGTCTTTTAATACTATGTCTAAATTCATTGAAACAAACAACAATATTTCTTTAGATTTTTTTTTTCAAACTTATCAAAACTATATAGTTTTTATGATGGCTATTAAAAAAAATAAAAGCACTAATTATGAGCAAATATGTATTGATATTATTAAGAGAACACATGTACAAGGATAATGCACGTTAGCAATACATGTGTTAATTGTAATAAAAAAATTTAAAAATATTTTAAATTTGATTTTAATAATCTATTCTAAAACATGTTTACAATTTGCAACCACATAAATTATTTAATTTTATTAGTTAAGTAGTAAAATTCTACACAATCATATATTTAATTTCTAAAATATTAAAGGAATTTAATATTAATATATGCTCATCATACATATATATATATATATATGTTTTATTAGTACATGATATATCATGTGATATTGCTAGTAATACAAATTAATAATGCTACTAATTTATGTGTATAAACAATATAAATTCCTTCTTTCATATAGTATACAAGGAACACAAGTATGAGTACAAAAATAGATAGGAGTTGAATATAAGAGTGAAAATATCAATTTTACGGAATCTGGAGGTAAATGCAATTGCAACAATTCATAAACTAATAAAGGAGGAAATTAGAAAAAAAAGGACATTTAAATAATTTTGAAAAAGAAAGTTTTTTTATTTTGAAGGGTAATTGAAGTAATAATTTTTAGAGGCTAATTAAAGCAATAGAAAAAATTTTATGTCCCCTCATGTGTTTCAATGGGACAAGTCCCATCGAGTATTTAATGGCTCATATTCATACCAAACGGTAATCGCACCATTGAAATACTTAATATATTAATCACCATATATATTTTCATGATCAAATGGTTGATTAGATCGTAGAATTTCCCTTGAAGCAATAAGAAAGATTTTGGGCATTTAAATGAAATTAAATATTTACAAATCCTTAAAAACATTCAACTCAATATTTACATAATTGATGGAAACTAATATTAAAAAAAATATTAAGACGTATTGTTAAGCGAAATGACATTAATGAGAATTGAGAATTACAACATATTATTAACTACAAATATGGCATATATATCAATGATTTAAGTTTTGATTTATTCATGGGAAATAACATTAATGAGAATCGAAATGTATTATTGATGAAAAAAAATATGAATTATATTTATATATAGAAGTAGCATTTTTAGTGTAAATGGTGGACTAAGGTAGTTGACTTTTATAACATTGAAGAAAGAAAACTAAAGACATGCATTTTAAAATTGAGAATCCTAAGTTATAAGAAATATTATTATATCCATTAGCCAATTTGAATATTTTAAGAAAATATACCAAAAATTCATTATGATAGCCTTAAATAATATAGATAACATGATCAATAACTTATTTTTTTTTAATTTAACAAACAAATTTATGAGGTACTACTATAGTTATACAATTATTTTTTAAGCATTTTAATACTATTTATGCATATTTTTGTAGTTATATTATCAACATGTGTATAGTTTAATTTAATAATTAATTGATATTTTATATTTTATCATGTCATTACATTTAATTTTTTCCCATGAATCACTTATGTATGCTGCTTTTAGAATAATTTAATTAAATTTTTCTAAGTTTCACATTTATATGAAAAAAATGAAAATATTTGTCTCTATAATTGTTCAACTTAATGAACTTAGTGTGGGTTCTTAATTTTTAAAACTCATCTCAAACCCACTTTGGTTGTATCCCTGTCATTATAGGTCTTGATGGATAAATTTTGCCAAGGACTACTCAAGCATAGCTCGACCTATTTAAAGTGTGAGCTAATTTATTGCCTACAAGCCTACCACTACCATCACTCTTAATACAACCACAGGACTAAGAAGAGCTCTCGAGTCTAGTCGAACATTGTCAATTTGCTAGATGAACTACTCACTCAACTCACAAGGATTAACCTTTGTAAATCCCACCCCCTAAAAACATGGGATGTATTTTGTTGGCTCGATATCTTCTCCTTAACAATTGTTATGATGTCCTACATTCACTATAATGCAACTTGTTCTAAGAAAATTTTTGTCTATACTCTTTAGATCCCTTGGATCTACGATTTACTCCACTCTGAGTTAGGTGAGCCTTAAGGCTAGCAAGACATAAGCTTGCAAGATAAAAATAGGTTAGTAAACACCAGGGGTATGCTTAACTCTCTTACTTCGATGCTTAAGTCAGTAAGTAGATAATGATGCATAATAGCAAGATGGAGTTAAAGTGGAGGGAATGAAGCTGGCAGTTGCCTAGATTACCCTTATATAGTTGAGTATATATTCTTCTTTAAGATAGTAGACTTATTTATAATAGGAAACTTCCCCTTATTATTTAAGGGAAGTGCCCCTATCCATTTTAGGCAAGTGTAGTTTGATAATTTGGGAATCTTTCTAGAAGCATACTTTGTTAAAGGAAAATAGCGAGTTCCATTAGTTAAGAAATCGAATAAGGTAGTTTCCCTTCAGAGGAATGTGGCAATGAGAAATGGTTGTTAAGCCTTGTAGAGGCCCGATTGTTTTATTGGGCTTACCAATCTTTGGACTGGGAAGGGAAGGTCGGCCCATGCTAGCAAGTAAGTTGGATTAGGCTCGAAGGGCTTTAGCAAAAAATGACTATTAACACGACTCACTCCAACTATATTAAACTACTCCTCTATAAATACAACATGAGACATCCCTAGTATATAGAACGAGAACATCCAAAGCTTTACTCCACTATAATTACTTCCAAACTCCTATATACTTGATAACTTAATTAGCAGAGTGGTTGTGCCGGACAATTCTTGATGCATAGTGTAGCTAAGACCTTGATCCATTCCAACTTTATCTATAGAACTTTGGTGATAACAATAAGTATCAAGAATTTTTTGAAAGCATGTCTAAACTTATCAATGTATTTTATGCATGAAATGAACCTAAGATTCCATTATGATTTTATATCTAATTCCTTTCATTCATATATATATGATTTCAAAAGTTTAAAACACAATTCCAACAAACTGGAGAGTTCACCCTTTAACTTGAATTTGATTCCAATGTTGAATGATGAATTATAATTGAAATTATATCCTAACTAAACAAAAATATAAATAAACTCTTAATATTTCTAACTTTAATCCAAAATTGTATATAACATGTGATATAATGTTATATAATATGTACTTATATAAAATCTCATACAATGTACAATGCATACAATATGTATATATTACAATAAATGTTAAGGGATTACCTCTTTAGTATCTATTTAATGCATCTAAACTTTTATATTTATGAAACATAGATAGTTGATTACTTTATTTATAAGAACATGTTTAGTTATAAATTAGAATGATAATCATAATGAAGTGTTTACAGTAGTGTACTCATATGTTGATAGAAATATAAAACTACTTTATTTATTTTGTTCCATACTTATATCGATTAACTATTACTTATAAAGGTTATCAAAGTGATATAGTTTTACTAGATTTTAGAATTATGTAGTTAACATATGGTTAATTCTCAATGTTAATAACTAATACTATAACACATTTATCATTTATTAACTTTTTCCATCAGTAATTGTGTAAATTAATATATACATTAAATGATCTTTGATATATAATGTTATATTTTCATAATTCAAAGGATTATAACTTTTTGAATCAATAATTATGTAAATTACAATATATATTATATATTTATAATATTTTTAAAAATTCACACATTGTGGGAGGTTTTAACTATTTTAATCTAATAGGATATACTTTTAGAGCAACACACAAAGTCAAACAAAAAAATAGTTATAGAGGCGAACTCTTCATTCAAGAAGACAAGTAAAAATTCATGGAAGGGAAAAATAATTTTATTTAAAAAAGTTAGCACTAAAATAATGAAAGGTGTTCTTTTATTATTTATATCCTCTCCTATGGACTTGTACCCAACTCTCTCTCTCTGTCTCTACAACAGAAAACCTACAACACAATAAGCTAACAAGTTGTTTGCTCACCTCCATCTTCTCTCTTTTATTCTTTTATTTCTCAATAATATGCAATCATATCTTTCCATCTAATACGTTTCATTCATGAATTTAGGGTTTTCGGATAACCATCAATTGAACTAATGATGACTTTTACTAGAGAGGATGACACACATGTTTGATAAACGAATGGTACACGACATTATTATTCTCCCAACCACACATCCATTAGAGCAACAACAAAACTAAGTAAGAAAATCAAATTCAATCTACAATAGATTAGGGTTTTACTTTTTTTTTTTTTCAAATCTTTTGTTCCTAAATTGCAATTCAAGATAAAGTTTGAAACTTTTCATTAGTTATGCCTTAGTCAATTTTTTTTTTTAAATTGATAAATTTTTATGAGTTACTTATTGTTCAATTTGTTTTTCTTTTAAAATCTACATTAGAAATTAAGGGTACCTAACATAATATGGTGTGTTCTATTGAAAATACTCAATCAAATATTTGAATTTTGAAATGAAATATGTAATCTTTAGGGATGTTTTGCAATTGGCATATATTATGTTTAGAATTTTTTGTTGTTTTATGTGATATTTTAATAATTCTCTTTTTCAATTAAAAACTAAAACATTGGTTTACTAATGAATCTATTTTTTATATGTAGGTTAGGGAAGAAGGTTTCACAAGAGATATTGTGCAAGTGGATGATATTTACGAGCGAAGAAGATTGAAAATTTTACTATAATAATTTTCTTCTTTTTTTTTCTTTTTCTATGGGTATGTTTGTTGAGTTCATGGTAAAATTAGAGAGTGTAAGGCTTGTAAAATTCGAGAGATATCTTGTGTTTTCTTGAAGTCATAATGAAGGAAGTTTTGATTTCACATGTTTGACATTGTTATCTTTTTAATTTTAATTTGTGCATTTTGGTTTATTAGGTGTTATAATATATTAAGTGAGATAATTATAATTCTCCTTATATAGCTTTTTTAATTATTTGTAATAATTAGAGATTTGCTTAATATAGAATAAATGAAAATAAAATCGACTTTTTATAACAACTTATTGCAAAATTTTTCTCCATTCTGAAGGCCTAATAACCTCTTCCATAAGTCGAATTCTTTTATAATATTGTCACACCTTAAAATTAATTTCATAAAAATTTCTTTATGTTGTAAAATAATGAGAAAAAAATAAAATCACAAAATAAGTATTTTGATAAAATTAATTTTGTCAATAATAACATTTCATCACCAAATTATTTTGTCATAATATTTACTTTTATCACAAACACAGTTTGTGATTATTGATATTTTGACAAATAATGTGTAAAGTACAAATAAATAGTTCATAATGAAGGGAAGATATGTAATATAATGTTGTTAAAGGGTATTTTTGTCCTTGAATAGACGAATTTGGACACGAGGAACTTATATGCAAAGAATTGGATGAAGATAACCAAAGCCGGCATTAAAGCCGCCAGCCTTTATTGGAAAGTCGTTGGCTTAAAGACAGCTTTGAGCTCTCGAGAGGATTTGAGGAAAATGATCCTATGCCGGACTAATGGGCATTGGCGTACCCAGCTAAGCGACCAGCATAAGTTTCTAAGCCGTTGATGTAAAGGTCGGCCTATAGCTATGTTTTTCTTAAGCTATGTTGGCATTTTGCCTAAGCAAAGTCCCTCTATAAATAGACTCCTTAACCCACGAATTTGTCATACTTCTTCCTCAGCAAAATCTTAGGTAAGTGGGTCTATCTCTAGTCTTTTTCAATTAATTTCCTTAGATAAATTAGTCTAATTCTAGTTTTTCATATGATTGAAAGAGATTCAAAATTTAGTGGAGAAACCCTAAATCGGATTTGGAGAGTTATGGTTTCAAATCGAAATAAAGGTAAGATCTCTATCATAGTCTTGTGATTTCTAAGATTTATAGATTGTAGGAATATGATTATAGAGATAGTTAATTACTTGTGATAGGAGAATTGATTGAATTAGGGTTCTATTGCAAGCAAGATCTACCAGTTCTAGGTAAGTGTGAATCCATCCTATCTTTATAGATTTAAAGTTATGAACTTTCGTAGTAGTTTAATTCATTGAGGTTTGCGTGCGTGTGTGTGTGTGTGTGTATCTTGAAGGAATTGTGAAGATAGTTAAGAACTCTAGAGGAATTGTGATAAAGGTTTCATTGAAGTGCGAACGAGATAAACAGGTGTGTTGATATTCAAATAGACTTATGGAAATGAGGGTTAGGGTTTCATATTATAGTTGAAAATTGAAATTGATTTGATATTCAAATAGGCTTATGGAAATTAAGGTTCAGGTTTCATATTATAGTTGGAAAATTGAAATTGATTTGTAATATATTGATAAACAGGAATGATTGTGAGATTAGGGTTCCTACTCTGTTAGTAGTTACTGTACGAGAGATTTGGATTAAAAACAAATCCAGGTACAACCTTATGATGTTTGATTGTATGTGATTGTAGTATTATTTTATAAATATGAATTAATTATATCAGACTTTAATTAAATCGAGTGTTGATTGTGAGTGGCAGTGATTAGTAAAGACCACGATAGTAGTGTGATACTGACGCCGGCAACTTAATGATCCTTGTGTGGTGGTGTCCCGAGTGAAGTTGTACTTGGAGATGATTCTGGTAGATTAAGAATCGTTACCAGCTTAATTGTGGAATGCAAATATATATATATATATATATTATCATTTACATATGGTTTTCTATGGGGTCATGAGTTACTCCCGGGTTTAAGATTAGTGATCAATAGTCTTAAATTGTGTTGGTTGCAAGCTAATGAAAAGATAACAATTTGTGCTTGTTACATTAGAATCTAAGTTGTATGTGATATTGTGTTGCATGATCATGTGTTTGTGTTTTCGATTTGGCATACTGGGCGTTTTTC
Organism: Combretum micranthum; assembly: GCA_024138025.1. Lineage (NCBI taxonomy): Eukaryota > Viridiplantae > Streptophyta > Magnoliopsida > Myrtales > Combretaceae > Combretum > Combretum micranthum. The sequence goes on along the minus strand of JAMXBD010002209.1, from coordinate 84,491 downwards.
GCTCAATCCTTATTTTTCTCACAGGTATAGGTGAAGATGCCATTATTTATGATTTGACAGCATACAACATATTCGTGGACTATGGGAAAAGCGATAGTGGATTTGATCCTTCTACCGATAATTGAGATTAGTGATCTTGGATCTAGTGATTTCAGAAAAGAAAAACAATATTTTTATGATTAGTTTATTTTTGGAGATTTTGTTATTTCTTTAAAGTTAAATGGTTTAGTTTTATGATTAGTAGAATTGAGGATATTTTATTTCAAGTACCCTTTATTTGAGAGATATTGAAGATATTTGAATTATATAAAATTGTGGTTTAGAAAGTATAGCCTTTCTATGCCAATCTTTGGTAATGACACGTGGCAGGCTGATAACTCCTTTAGGTTAGGGCGTTACATAATGTTGATATGAAAAAATACTTATGACATTATTCTATTTGTCATAACATAAAATTTATATAGAAATTTATCACATTAATAAATATGTGATGGATTAGTTGTCACTACAAAAGAAAATATTGATAAATGGATTTTAGTCAATATAAATCATATTACAAAAGAAATTTGTCACTGTTACTTTAATGACAAAATCATTTTTGTCATAGTTCAACTCTTTGTCAATATAAAACATCTTAACTAGTCACAATATCTTAATTTATTATGACAAAAAAACGCATATTATGAAAAAAATAAATTATTGGGACAAATTATTTTATCACTATATCATTTTTTGAGACAAAATACAATCATCACAATAAGCATCATCTTATTATGACTAAGAACAATTTTGACACAATATACTTATTACTACAAGCTTATTATGACCAAGAAAATGACAAACTAAATTTGTCACAATATTTATTTTGTGACAAATTTGCCATTTATAATGAGAAATCAATTTGTCAAAATAAGCCTTATTTCTTGTAGTTATTCGTCGCTTTAATTATTGTACATCTTTCAATGTTAATAGAAATCAAATAATATAGTAGCCAAAATAATTTGTTATATAAACAACAATCGACAACTAAACAAAAAAGCAATATAGTGCAATTACACAATGCAAATCATTAAAAATTCAAGTCAACAAGAAAGTTCTATGCATGAATCAAACTCAATAACCTCAAACTTGATCAAGGTGATAAGAACCCTAAATTGAAGTCAAAAGGTAAATTGTAGCGATACTAAAAACCTAAAGTATGTGGCCCCAACATAACAACATTTGTTTGAAAGTTTTGGCATGTAGAGAGTGAGAGAGAGATGATGATGATGATCTACCCAGTTTTGATGGCTTCGGTGTATGATAGAAAGCACTAGAGATACTCCTCTAAGAAATTAAGTTGAGCCACTCGGTTTGGGCTATTATAATTTTGTCATGGAGGTGAGACTCGATGATCAATGTTGTTATACATGGTTCATGTAGAAAAAGAGAAAGAAATATTGAGGAGCTTAACTTTTCCATTGATAACGAATGAATATATATACACACAAAATTAGGCATTGCCTTAAGATTCAAAAATAGGAAACTATCCTAGAACTAGGGAATTGCAACTAATTATAAGGATATTATAGCTAATTACAAGAATTTAACATATAAAGAAAAGCTATTGTGATTAATTCTCTAATAATATAAGGAAAGGAAAATCTATTGTAATTAATTCTCTAATATGCCCCCTCAAGATGGAGCTCCGAAGGAGATGCCAATCTTGAACCTCAATCCTTGAAAGCGGCTTCGTAGAAGTAGTTTGTTAGGAGTATCAACAAGTTGATCTGCTGATGAAACATGAGTGACACAAAGAGCACCTGATTGAACTTGATCTCAAACAAAGTAATAGTTAATTGCCACATATTTCATGTACGAATAAAAGACTAGATTAGATTAGAGATAAGTGACACCAACATTGTCACAATAGATAATAGGTGGTGTAGGAAATGTGATGCTAAGCTCTGTGAGTAGAGAACAAATCTAATTGATTTTTGCAGTAGTAGCGGCAATTGATTGACACTTCACTTGTGGATGAACAAGCAATTGTATGTTGTTTCTTGGAAGACCAAGATAGGTAATATAAACACTCATAGAGGTATGGTCATCTTTGTTGCTAACCTAATTTGCATCGAAGAAAGCATAAAGAGAGAGTGGATTTTCCTTATGAAGAAATAATCCATAAGTCAATGTGCCATACAGATATCGAAGTAGTCATTTTGTAGCATTCCAATGTTCAAACATCAGGCGATGCATGAATTGGGAAAGTTTCTTAACCGCATATGTTGTGTTTAGGAAAGCGAGACAAAGATACCGTAGACTGACAGCCATTGTTCTATATTATGTGTAGTCATTTAGATCTGTTCCTGAATGAAGTGTGAGATTTACATCTGTAGCAAGGGGTATATCAACAGGTTTGGCACTATACATTTTTATCTAAGCAAGAAGATCGGAGATGTGGCGGCTTTGAGTAAGCATTAGACCAAATGGACTGGTGAAAACCTCAATGTCGAGAAAACAAGACAAGATCCCAAGATCCTTGATTGAAAATCTTTGTGCCAAGAGGTCAATGTAGTGCTAAATAATATAAAGGTGAGTTCGTGTGATGATAATGTTATCTACATAAATAAGGAGATATATCGTAATGTCTCATGAGTGAAGAATGAATAGAGAAGTGTCTGCATGAGAGTTTGTGAACCTAGACTCAATGAGGAACAGGTGAAGTTCAAGGCACCAAGCCCATGGAGCCTGCTTGAGTCCATATATAGCCTTCTTTAATTTACACACATATGTTAGATGATCTTTATCAACAAATCCCAAAGGTTGGGTCATGTAGGCATCTTTGGAAAGATGGCATTGAAGAAAGGCATTATTAACATCTAATTGATGCAATTGCCACCTTCTACTGACTGCCAAGCAGAGAGCAAGGCGTATGGTTGTCTGCTTAGAAATCGAGCTAAAGGTATCATGATAATCCATTATAGATCGCTAATGAAAGCCCTTAGCAACTAATCTAGCTTTACACATGTCAACAAAACTATTATGAATCTGTTTAATATGAAAAACCCATTTAAATCTAACAAGATTCTGTACAAAGGTAGATGGAACAAGCTCTCAGGTTCCATTCCAAACAAGAGCATCAAATTCATCATCCATAACATTTCTCCATTTAGGATCTTTTAGGTCTTAGGAAACCATGTGAGGTTTAGTGTCGGATAGTTGAGAAAGGATAGCAGTGAGATTCATCTTGGTTAGGGGTTTGTGGATGTTGTTTTTCACTCTAGTGGTCATAGGGTGGGTATTTTGATAGGTGGTTTGAGCTGCGATTGAAAAGGAAGATGTCTAATAATTGTGTGGTTTAGTTGGTAACCTGTTGACCGTTCTTTCTTAGTAGTTAATCAAATTGTGTCCAAGTAAAGGGAGGTCTATAGATCGACAATCGACTAATGAGGAAGAGTGGTTAATGACTGGGGCATTTTGTGATGGATGTTAACACAGGGAGTCCCTTTATAGAGGCACATTGAGTGAGCTACTTGAAGTGGGTAGAATTTGAACTAGGTGAAGCCATTTGGAAATGATCTCTAAGGTAGGACCAACTAGATGAGAGTGGTGATTTGTAAAAGCAAAGGAGTTTTCAAGAAATTTGACATGACAAGAAATATATGTTTTAGAAGCGGATAGATCAAGATAGATATAAGCAATTTATGTTGATGAGTAACCAAGAAAAACATATGGAGTGGAACGAGAGTAGTTTATGTAGGGAGTAAGGATGAAGACATGGATAACATAAGCAACCAAACACCTAAAATTTAGTATAGTTGAATTTAGACTCTGTAGATGTAAGGTTCTTGGTAATAGCAATCACGCACGCATCACGTGGATCTCGCGCCTGGCATGTGACTTCAGAGTACTGCTAAGGAAATGACACTTAATGAAGGGATAGCTTCGAAAGAAAGACAGGGAGGAAGAACAGGCAGTTTCAGTGTCTCAAATGCACAAGTGACAGGTAAGGGTGCTTGAGTAGACCTTGCGTATCAACCTTACAGTTCTTAAGTAGTTGGAGTATAAATCACTTGAGTTGCCTTGTTTGATCTTCCTAAGTGGAACGTCATTTATAGACCGTTGTTTGTCTTCTCTCTCCAAAAATTACAAATGAGGAGGAATGACTGAGTGTTTATAGGCACTTGGCGTGGATGATGACTGTAGATCACCTCAGTGATTGATGGATGAGATGGAGTAAACTCAATTCATGTTTATCCTGAATGAGCTCCTCATGGGCAAAGGCCAACAGTCATCTCTTACGTGTGCATGAGCCTAACTAAGAAAGGTTAGATACGGCGGACCAGTCCAATGATTCTTATTCCAAGCCTACCAAGTCAAATCTCCCCAAGCCATCCCAATAGTTGAACTAGACTCATTAGGCCCCATCACTCAGCCCATGAGTTAAGCCCAAATAAATAAATAATATTTTTTTTTATATTTAAAGCCCATTTACAAACTTAGAGAGTTTTTTCGAAGGGAGATGCAAGATATGATGTGGGTTTGGGCATACGATTGATGAGATATACAATCGTGGCAAAGGCATAAATCCAATAAGTTAGAGGCGTTGAAGCATAAGTGAGATGAGGTAAAACGGTTTCAATAGTGTGGCTATGAGATCGTTCAAAAAGACCATTGTGCTCTAGAGTATGGTGTGGTGTAATAAGATAGGATATACCATTGGTGGAGAGAAAACTATCAAGTGCTTGATATTCACTACCATTATCTGAATAGAGGTTTACAATTTAGTGTTTAAATTGGTTTTTGACTAATGCCTTGAAGTGCACAAAGATATCATATACGTGAGATTTTTGTTTAAGTGGACAATAGAAAATATACCAAGTATGATGATAAAAAAAAATAGCATAATATTAAAAACCATCAACAAAAAAATAGGATAAGTCAATGCATCAAAAAAGGGAAGTTTGAGTGGGTGGGATGAGGTTAAGGTAGAATAAGAAAAAGGAATTTTAAGACTTTTATTACATGAACAAGCATTACAATGTATAGAAGACAATAACGGACTAGACAATGATAAAGCAAACTTGGAAACAATATTTTTAATAATATTAAAGGATGGATGACCTAGTCTAGAGTACAACTCGGACGAAGTGGTTTTGACACTAGAAAAAGTAAGTAATAGTGAAGAGACGACTAGCAGGGATATAGTCGGCCACTCATATATGCCATCCTTAGGTTCACCCATCAAAAGGATTGCCCTGTGTTTAGATCCTTTACTTGAAATGCAGGGGGTAAGAATTCAACAGAAACATGGTTATTAGTGCAAAATTGATAACTTGAAATTAAATTCTTTTTCATGAAAGGATACAAAAGACATTGTGTAAAATAAAGGACTAAGAGGAAGTAGGTATGGTGGTAGAACCTGTATGGGTAATGGGAAGGGCCGATCCATCACCAATCATAGCATCATTAGATCTTTGATATGGACTATGAAGAGAGAGATTGCTCAAGTCAGATATAACATAGGCAGATGCTCCACTATCCAGTAGCTAAGAAGGAGTGGTGTTGTGGCCGAGAACAACATGATTGGCTAGTGGCTGCCAAGGTGTGGAGGTGCCATATCCTTAAAAGCCTTGAGAATGAGATGTTATGGATTGTTGATTAGTGATAAGTCAAAACATCCAACATCGTTTGGCAGTTTGTCCTTGATGTTGCATACTTGATAATGAACCAAATAAGTTTAGATTAGCGTTAAAAAAATGAGGAGAAGGCACAGAAGGAAGACTAAGTTGTTGTGAATTAGTGGTTGTATAACGCCAATTTAGATAATTCCTGAAGGCTGTGGGATTTTTCATCATGATAATGATAGAGAAGATGGTTGAGCGATTTGAAAAGATGTCTCTTTGTTGAGAAGTTTCTCATGGAGCTTAGCAAAAGAAATTGATGTGTCACTGGCATTAATTGCATTATTGATGGATTTGTACTCATCATAGACTCCTCCTTCAAGGGCCCAATCAATGAGGTCCTCATCATCAACTAGCTTCTTGAAAAGAGCAAGTTCATCAGCACGAGTCTTTATTGCTTGTATATATTCACTAATTGATTTTAAGCCCTTGCTACACCACTTTAATTGTTTCTTCAATTGTTTAATATGACCATGAGATGGTTTAGCATAGGTATTAGCTAAAGATGAGATGGTATTGGTGCTTCTAGGTTATGTATTTTTTTGATTTAGAGATGTAACATCATTGATGGTGGCAGTGGGTGGTGGTAGAGTATGAGTGCCATCAATGAAGTGATGAAGATTATAACCTTTAAGAAGAGATTGGATTTGAAGACTCCATGTGAGATCATTGGTGGACAATAATTTGGTGATATTTGAGAGATTAATTGTAAGGAGGGGATGTTGAGGATCTTGATGACAGAATCGGAAGTGGAAGAGAAGGTAGTATTGAAAGCCATTGAGGAAACCGGTGGCATAGTGTTGTGGTTTATCTGAAAAAAAAAATGAAAGAGAAGACACCTAAGAATATTAGGCTCTTGATACCATGTAGAAAAAGAGAAAGGAATATTAAGAAATAATAGCTTAAATTTTCCATCGATAAAAGATGAATAAATATACAAAAAATTGGCATTGTCATTGTAGCGCCCTAAAACTTAATTAAGGCATGTATCACCATAGATAATACCTTATGTGTTACACTCTCAAACTTCCTTAAACAAAATTTGTTTATGTTGAACATTGCTGGCTGATTTTAAATTCTTAAATAGTTTAATTAAATTCTAGAGACAACTGGATTTGTAATAGGAAATCCAACTTTATAAAAACATTTCTAGCTTCCACTCATACAAAAGTGGATCAACTTTTATAAACCAAAACAATACTATCATGCATCTCATATATCTTACTTGATGGTACAATAAAGCTTTAAGGACTTAAATTACAAAACCCGGGCTCCACTAGGCCCTCAAAAGAATATTACAAACTACAAAATATAAATCCAATTTTAAAATGAAAATAAAAACAAAATACATCCAACAATCCTAAATCACTTCTATATTTAAGTAGCCTTTCTGAGTCGACCCATACCCGAGATAATCATCAAAATCATCAACCAAATCATCATTATCAAACAGTCAACAACTAGAAAGAGAAAATAATGAGCCAAAGCCTAGTACATAGTAACATAATCACACACAAAGTAATACATGAGCTTAACTAAATGCAATGCAACAATAACGGTTTATTATCTCTAAATTAAATTAAATAAACTAACACTAGAGCACTTACACTTTGAAATAATCTCTAGGAGTCTGGGAGTCCTGAGTAACAGCAACTGCTTAGGGGTTGACATAGATAGCCCAAATATCTATATCTCCTACATAACATTACAAGAAAATAGCATCATCTAGAGTTCACAGCTATTACACAACTGTAGTCATCCCAATCCACAACATCATCTAGTTCATTCATCCCTATAAAACATGAACTAGATCACATTACTTCTCTCCAAGCCTAAGTAGACATTACACCGATACCATTTGGCTTATTGGCTAACCACTAAGCCACTGATAAATGCCATTGCATCATGACAGGGGTAGCCTAAGCGTCTAAACTACCATGTCCCCTCGAGACAAGGTTGCCACTCCTCGAACCAATTTCAACGACACATGCACAAGCAATACTCATTTTGGATACCTATTCTAGCATATAACACGCAAGTTATAGTGCACCTTTAAATGACGTCCACAATCTAAAAGAATCAGGAGATAGATTAAAGAGTGGATTCAAAAGAAAATTTGTTTAAGAAATTAAGCTATATAAACAACTCAATTATTTATTAACTTACATCAACTTTCATATTAAGCATTCATTTGTGTTTCTATTTGATCAGACATGTAATAGGAACATCACCATGGCTGCAAAGATCGCTTCGCCAAGATACAAACAGTTCTCTGTTTTCTGTCAAATTATTTCTTTTATTAAACAAAGCTTTAGTCTAACATATTTTAGAAATTACATATTCCTTATTATCTAATGTTTAACTTATCATATTAATCTAAGCTATTTACAAATTAAATCTATATTAGTTTAATCTTAGCCAAGTTGATTATACTTAGTCAATCCAATTTATTGTAGCTCATTAAAGTTTATTAAGTCATGTTAAACTTAAGTTTATTCACTAAGTTCATTTTATACTTAGGAACTATGTGAACTTAAATTGATTATTAATCTACAAATTATCCTAATTCATTCTTAATTATGTAAATTAGTTAACATGATATAGTAATCATCTTTTATCTATTTTATTTATTCTTTCTTTCTTTCTTTCTTCTTTCTTTCTTTTTTTTTTTCTTTATGGACTGACCAGCGGATAACTCACGAGTGTGATGGGGGCCATAATCCCCATCACCGGCCTCATCATGCTCATGATGGAGGCGGTGATGGTTATTACGGGCCTTGTCATGCTCGTGATAAGGGAAAAATCCGTGACCAGAGAAGATCACGCCCTTTGTCACGGTCGTGATACAGGTCGTTACCTTCAAAAATCTATGATCATAGGAGATTATGCCCCTCATCATGCCCTTATCTTCTTTAATTTAATTTTCCACTTAAATAACTGGTCGTGATGGATATCAGAAACAAATTACGTTTTTCCTTTGTCTTTTACTCTAACTTTAACTACTTGTTTTCAACATACTTAAAAAAAAAAAAAACAACAACCTATTAGTGGTATATACATGCTTAATCATATCCTATAAACATTTCTATATATATTTCCATATTATGTCCCTTCATTTCATTTTATCAAACATCTAGCATACACAAATATACACATATTTAGGTTTTAGCAAATATGTTCTTATATCATTAGTTTATCACTATCGCCACAAGTTCTACATCTATTTAGTTCTGATTCAATATTTTCATACGTAAAAAACAATTAAAACAAAAGAAATAACAAAACTCATCTTTTTAGAAAATCCAAATATCTTGATCTTTCTACTCCTATTTCTCTTAAGTTCTTGAAGTTGTTTGTTGCATGATTTGCATCCTCCATCTTGTTTTCTATATTTGATGTCCCTTATGATCTTATTGAATTTGAGATTTAGGTTTAAGCTTTAAGGGAAGAAAAGGAAGAGAAGAAGAAAAGGAGAGAAAAGGAAATGTAAAAGAAAGAAAAAGGAAAGGGAAAGAAGATGATAGAAGAAGAGAGAGGAGCAGGTGGCCATTAGAGAAGGAAAGGGAAGGAAAAAAGTAAAATAAAAAATATTTTAGAATAAAGGTATTAAGTTTAAATCTTTCTTATATTTATTTTAAAAATCTTAATTAATTAGAATTTTTTTTGCCATTAATTAATTTGGGAACATATATATTAAAATTTATGGATTAATATAAAAATATAATTCAAAAGTTTAATTTATGAAAATTTAACATTTAATTTGAGTTCTGGTCTAAAAATGATATTTTTAAATAAGCTGTTGTTTTTAAAAAAATATTGATATTTAAGAAAAAAAAGTGAACTAAGATTCAAGGGTTTACGATTTTACAAATATTTAAAATCTCAATTTCAATTTAGATCTATTTACTAATTTAATTTATGACAAATCCTCTAATCATAATATGTCTAAGATAAATTTCTAGCTAAGCTCAAATTCAATACCATATTTAACTATCTATTATACTATTTAATTAAATCATTTTTAATTTAACTAGGTGAGGGTTTGGGGTATTTCATTCTTTTCCCCTTAAAAGAATTTCATCCTTGAATTCACTTGTCTATTTGTTGTTATAAGACATTCCATATTAACTTCAACTTTATTGTTCTTAAGTTTTTAGTCATTTTAAGAATTTTATTTTTTCTATTAGGCTTCTGCATACTATGATTATTTTGCATTTAAATTTTGTTATTACTTTTCATCTATAAAGAAATTTTTGAATTATTTACCAAATATTTATTTGTTAACATATATGATTACATCATTTGTTTCTTCTATCACATAAGTTTCATGTCTTTCATTCTTTCATTTTCATAAACAATTTGAAATTTTAGTGTTATTTGGGTTTACAATTATCTCTCTATAAACTTTTTTTGTTAATTACATATTTCTTCAATTTCTTACTTCAAAATTTTGAATAGTTTTTCTAACTTTAATATGATCCTTTTTAATCATTTATATGATTATCACTTGGCTTAATTTTCTTAATTTAAACTTTTTGAAAAACTTCTTTAACTTTACCATATGATATTCAATGCAATATAGCACATATAAAACAGTAGGAATTGGTTTAGTAATTATTCAACGTTCATTTACTCGACAAACAAGACTCGAACTTGGACTCAACAAAACTGACAACTCTGACTTATCTTGACAACTTAACAATTGAAGGTTGTAAATTTGCTATTCCACCCTTGTCTAATATAATGATGATGTGATAAACATACAGTAATCATATTCTTTTGATTATCAAGATTATTATGGTTTGTAGCCTTATTACTACTCATAATTAAGATTTTCATTTCGTTATTTATGCGTATATCAATTTTAATAACTTTGTTTCACAAAAATTTCACATTGTATATGTTTGATTACCATTGAAATTTTATTTTGAAAATTGATTTAGAGTTTATATTTTGTCACTATATTATTATTAACAACTTATCTTTCAAATTTAGGAGGATTTAGAATCGGTTTAGATAATTGAGTTAAGATTTCCACTTTGTTATTATACATTTGACATTTTTGAAGATTTAGGAATGGCCAAGTTAAATGTGGAATTTTGAGTTTTCTTTTCATTGAATATTTTGTTTTTGTCAACATACCAACAAATACAACTTAGAGGGAAAACTCCTATTATAGTCTATCAAATTTTAAACAAAAGCAAACATATACCAAAACATAACACACAACATCTAGAGTTTATTTCTGGTTTTAGAGGATTTTAGGGACAAGTTCTAATATTTATCTAAATCATTTGTGCTCTACTTACATTTAGTCAAATTGAGTTAAGTTCATTTTATAAACAACATCAAACATACACTCACATTCACATTACAAGCAGTATATATAATAAAATATATATTACGCACAAAATCATAACAACACACAACATTGGCAAAATATCTCATAAGATAAATCAATTTAAAAGAAAACACACACACACACACACATATCATATAACAAAACTTACATATGACACACAATGTCATAATTATCCTAATTAAGTCTAATTTCAAGCAAACACAATATACAACACTTACAAATATATCACAAATATTACATCCCATAAGAAAATATATGCACATCACTAACTAAAACATAACATATAATACATAACACGCAAAATTTATACCATAAGAGAACATGACTTACACAATGAAACATACAGTGTTCTAGTTAATTCAATTTCACAGATTAATAGAAAATAAATTTAAGCCAGGTTGATTAATTTAGTGTATTTAATTAGTTTTATTAAATTCCGAACTAGGGTTTAGCAATCAACACATTACAAGCAATAAACACACAACCAAATACCCAAGTTTTCCCCAGCATTCAACTCACTGCTTCTAAAATGCATCCTAATTCATTATGTAAAAGCAATGTACAAGATAAACATTGCTTTGATATCCTTCTATAATGCTTTAAAACTTAATTGAGGCATGTACTACCATGTATGATACCTTATGTATTACACGCTCAGGCTTTCTTATCAAATTTTGTTTATGTTGAACATTACTAGTCGATTTTAAATTCTTAAATCATTTAATTAAATTCTAGAGACAACTGGATCTGTAATAGGAAATCAAACTTTATAAAAACATTTCTAGTTTCCACTCATACAGGAGTGGATCAACTTTCATAAACCAAAACAATACAATTAGGTATCTCATATACCCTTCTTGATGGTATAATAAAGCTTTAAAGAACTTAAATTATAAAACTCAGGCTCCACTAGGCCGTCAAAAGAATATTACAAACTACAAAATATAAATCCAGTTTTTAAATGAAAATAAAAACAAAATACATGCAACAATCCTAAATCACTTCTCTCTCCAAGTAACCTCTCCGAGTCGACCCATGCTCAAGATAATCATTGTAATCATCAACCAAACCATCATCATCAAACAGTCAACACCTAGAAAGAGAAAATAATGAGTCAAAGTCCAGTACATAGTAACATAATCACGCATGAAATGGTGCACGAGCTTAACTAAATGCAATGTAGCAACAACGATTTATTATCTTTAGATTAAATTAAACGAATCAATGCTGGAGCACTCACACTCCGAAATAATATTTAGGAATCTAAGGTTCTGAGTAACAGCAGCTACTCATGGGGTTGATATAGGCAGCCCAAATATCTATATCTCCTACATAACTTACAAGAAAATAGCATTATCTAGGGTTCATAGTCGTTACACAACTCTGCTCATCCCATTCCATAACATCATCTAGTTCAGTCCTCCCTATAAAACGTGAACCAAATCATATTACTTCTCTCTGAGCCTAAGTAGACGTTACATCAATACCATTTGTTCCATTGGTTGCCCGTCGAGCCACTAATAAATGTCATTGCATCATGACGGGAGTGGCCTAAGCACGTAAACTACCGTAACCCTTCAAGATAAGGTTACCACTCCCCAGACTAGATTCAATGGCACATGCACAACCAACACTCCTTTATTAAGCTAACTTTAAGTTTTAATTCATTTAAAATGTATATCTTAGCATACAATACGTAAGTTACTGCGTACCTTTAAATGATGCTCACAATCCAAAAGAATCAGGAGGTAGACTAGAGGATAGGTTTATAAGAAAATATCTATTTATGAAATTAAACTATATAAGCAACTCAATTATTTATTAACTTACATCAACTTTCATATTAAACATTCATTTCATGTTTCTATTTGATTAGACATGAAATAGAAACCTCGCTATGGCTATGAAGATCACCCCACCAAGATACAGATAATTCTCCGTTGTCTATCAAATTATTTTTTTTATTAAACAAAACTTTAGTCTAACATATTTTAGAAATTACATGCTCCTTATTATCCAAGGTGTAACCAATCATATTAATCTAAGCTAGTTACAAGTTAAATCTATGTTAGTTTAATCTTAGCTAAGTTGATTATACTTAACCAATCTAATTCATTTTAGCTCATTAAAATTTATTAAGTCATGTTGACCTTAAGTTTATTAACTAAGTTCATTTTATACTTAGGAACTATGTGAACCTAAATTAAATATTAATCTACAAATTATCCTAACTCATTCTTAGTTATGTAAATTAATTAACATGATATATTAATCATCTTTTATCTATTTTATTTTATCTTTCTTTCTTTCTTTCCTTTTCTTTTCTTCTTTATGAATAGCACTAGGGGACAGCTCACGTCCGTGATGGAGGCCATGATCCCCATCATTAATGGTTATCATGGGCCTTGTTACGCTCATGATAAGAGAAAAATTCATGACCAAAGGAGATCATGCCATTCGTCACAACTGTGATATATGTCGTTACCTTCAAAAATCCATGATCAAAGGAGATTGCGTCCCTCATCATGTCCGTTATCCTCCTTAATTTTATTTTCCGCTAAGATAACTAGCCATGATAGACAAGGGAAACATGTTACGTTTTTCCTTTGTCTTTTACTCTAACTTTAACTACTTGTTTTTAACATACATAAACAAAAACAACTTGTTATTGGTATATACATGCTTAATCTTATCCTATAAACATTTCTATATATATTTTCATATCATATCCCTTCATTTTATTTTATCAAACACCTAGCATACATAAATATACACATATTTAGGTTTCCGCAAATATATTCTTATATCCTTGGTTTATCACTATCATCACAAGTTCTGCATCTATGTAATTTTAATTCAACATTTTCATACATAAACAACAATTAAAACAAAGAAAATAACAAAACTCATCTTTTTAGAAAACTCAAACATCTTAATCTTTCTACTCTTACTTCTCCTAAGAAGTTTTTTCTTGCATGATTTGCATCCTCCGTCTTGTTTTCTATCTTTTATTTCCCTTATGATGTTGTTGAATTTGAGATTTAGATTTAAGCTTTGAGGAAAGAAAAGGAAGAGAAGAGGAAAAGGAGAGAAAATGAAACATAAAAGAAAGGAAAAGGAAAGGGAAAGAAGATGATAGAAGAAGAGAGCCTAAGTTTAACAAGCCTATTTGCAAGCTTGAAGACAAGCTCAGGCCTAGGTTGTTTAAGCTAAATAAGCCTGAGTTTAAGCTCGGGCTCTACTTGTTTAGCTAAACTAGACAAGCTCGAGTAGCTTAACTCATTTGCAGCCCTAGAAACAACAAGAGATGAAAAGGAAAGTGTATGTATCATTGATAGAGATGAAGTGAAATTGTATCATTGATAGAGATGAAGTGGAAATTGTATGTATTATTGATAGAAATGAAGTGATACAAAACTATATTTCCGCATAGAGGTCAAATGAATCTTTTCTTAGCTATTTATAGGAAACTTAAGTAACTCTCTAACTAACCATCTATAGTAAACTTGTACAAAAACCAATATAAAAACAATACGTCTCAAAGTAAAGTAAATTACAACGTGAGACCTTCACACACCACCCTCAAGTTGGAGCCTTTTGAAGGCCTAAATTGCCACATAACGTCTGATGTTGAATCACACCTATACTCTTTGTTAGAGTGTCCGTAACTTGAGCATGACTTGAAATATGAGTAGAAGAAAGTGTCTAGATGTGACATGATCTCTAATAAAGCGAATGTCTATATTCTTGGTACATCCATGTAAGCCAAGATTCTTAGCAATCAATAAGGTGGATTTGTTATCACAGTGAAGCATGATAGGTAAAGTCACATCAACCTTAAGATCATGAAAAAAGTAAGAAATCCAAAGTAATTCTTTAGTTGTGGATGCTAAGGCACAATACTCAGCTTTTGTAATTGAAGTAAATACTATAGGTTGTTTCTTTGACTTTTGAGAAACTAAAGCTTATTTAAGTATACACAATAATAATAATAGACTTGCGATCAATAGAAGATGAACCCCAATCTATATCAGAAAACCCACAATTTGAGTGAATTGGATCACAAATTACCTTTCAAGTATCTAAGCAAATGAAACAATGCTTGCAAATGACCAAGTAGCTGAGACATGAATTGATTTAAGCATGTCACAACAAATGTAATGCCAAGTCGTATAAGTGTCATAAATAAAAATCTTCCTACCATTCGTCTATACAATGAAGCATCATCGAAAAATTCACCAAAATTGGAAGTATTTTCCAACACTAAGCATTGAGGCAAGGGAACACTAGTGGCCTTGGCAACGGTTAAGCCCGCATCTTCCAAAACATCAATGATAAATTTCTGCTAATTAACTAGAATTCCATAAGTGTAATGACATATCTCTAAACCAAGGAAAAATTGAGCTAATCTAAGATCTTTTATAGTGGATTCATCATGTAGAAAATGCTCAATAAAAGCCACATGCGAGCCCGTTATGAGCATGTCATCAACATACAAGAGAACAAAAACACAACCTTATGATCCATGATGCATAAATAGAGAATGGTCATGTGGAGATTGTGCAAAACCAAGTGATATAAGGAACTTAGACACTTCAATGTTCCATTGTGTTAAAGTTTGTTTTAAACTATAAAGCGACTTCTTCAATTTACAAACTTGTTTAGAATTCACATTCATACATTGATAGGTATAAATTATTCATGATTTCCTTAGGATATAAGTGCAATTTATGCTTATTTAGAATATTTATTCAAAAAAAATTGGTACATAATTACTATATATATTCATTTCAGGTGATTTTGGAACAAATCGACACAAATTATCCACTTTGAAGCAAAGACTCAAATCGCTTTTGGGAAATCATGGGCGTTATTAGGAGTGACAAGGTGTGTTAAAGCCCAGATGCCAATCGTGCCTGTTATCAAAGTAAAAGAAGACACAGCAACCATCATGAGATGCATCACGGGTGTTATGGAGGATGAATTATAGATCAGTGATCATAATGGGGTCCATCACACCTGTGATGAAGGGTGTGATTAACCTTTTTTAGTGATTTAAATATTTGAACCAATATTTCTACGAGACACATGTATGACACTTTACACAGGAGGGACATATCTAAATGGGTACTTTAGAGGTATAAATACCTTACAACCCTTAGAAAGACATCATAATTTATACATATCAATTCATCTTTAAGGGTATCTATTTTTAGATTGTAATGATGATAGAAAGAGAAAGCGTAGAGAGAGAGTGAATATACTTATAGTTCGTATCGTATTGTGTAATTTCAAAAACTTGAGAGAGATTGACGAGGAATCAACGTGCACATCATTTGTATAATCATTTTTAGACTTAATAATGAATGAACAAAGGTTTTATTTCTCTATCTATGTCTGAATTTATTTGTTCTTCGTATAAAATGTTGCTTGTTTGTGTATGTACATTGTATACTATGTCTGAGTGTAGTTAGACTTGTGACATTGATGTTGATAAATTGACGTGTTAATTGAAGTAATTTCCATTATTGCTTAGTTTCAACAATAGGACTTAATTAATATCAAGGATTAAATTTGCATAAGTATAATACTTGTTAGATTTTAGTGCGATCTATCAAGAGGTTGTCCCAATTGAATATATTTGAGTTGTTAAAAAGGATTGCTCATGACTCTAGAGATAGTCTTGCGAAATCCTTTACTTAACTAATGAATTTATGAAAATTCATGAACTATAAAGCAATTCTAATTGGCTATCAACTAGGACAAGGTTCCACTAGACAAGATTAAGATTAGATGCTAATGATTCTGAGAAGAATATTAGTATAATTATGAGAATTTTACAAATAAGTAATGACAAAGTATCATATTTTATATAGGTTTATAAACATCAAATGATAAAGCAAGCCTAATCGTGAATCTGCATTTAGCTTTGTGTTGTTCTGCTGTGATTGCAGATTAGTGTAGTTTAGCTATTAGAATTAAACTTAATATACTTAATTTAATCAATTATCTAAACCACTAGATAATAGGAGGATTGATATGTACTAGTGTTTGTATCCATTCCCTATGAAGATAAATCTATACTCATTCATGCTAACAAATGATAAGCACATCGGCTTGTCGAACTGAGTGAGGAATAGATTATAAGTTGATAAATTTTAAAACTTAGTAGCTCTAATTAGAGGCTATCAAGTTTTTAGTGCCACTGTCAGGGAACGACATCATTAGGAAAATTAAAATCCTGTGCATCTAGCTTTTGTTTTTATTTGTTTTATTATTTTGAAAACTTGTGATGACATTAGCTTATTTACTGATTTACAATAAAGTAGCGTAACTCAAATTTCCAATTTTGATCCCGAACCCAATCAAAGAGATTATGGAAAGATCATCGCCCCATATCAAAAGAGAGAAACCAAAGTCTTTAAGGATAGAAAATGTGGCTGGAGATGCTCCAGTATGGGCTAGTTCAGTGAGCCCAAATGGTGGAGTGGAACCATTATTTAAGAGAAATGGAAATGAAGTGCCCCCTAGGAATGAACCAGGAGTTAATTCACCTATGGCTTAAAGGACAAAGTTGGATTATTGTAAGCCCAACCTGGATGGGGCTAGTACCAGCATAGCTCGGCCTAGAGTTCAAGCAAACACCTTTGAGATAAAGTCGAGCATTATTCAGATGATCCAGGAGTGTATCTATTTTAATAGGTTGAATGACGAAGATCCGTATACCCACTTGTGTTGTGACACATTTAAGATAAGTGGCATTTCAGAGGATGTCATCCATCTCAGGTTATTTCCATTCTCTTTTAAGACCAATGCCAAACAGTGGCTTAACTCCATGCTAAGGAACTGCGTTAACACTTGGCAAGAGATGGCGGAGTTGTTCATGAGAAAATATTTCCCACCATCAAGAGCAACCAAGTTGAGAGCAAATATCTCCTCTTTTAGGCAAATAGACTCAGAGACTTTATATGAGGCATGGGAAAGATGAAAGGATTTACTTAGTTAGTGTCCCCATCATAGGCTCCTAGAGTGGCACCAAGTTCAAACCTTCTACAATTGTCAGAATTATACAACGAAGTAGCTCACTAATGCGGTTGCTAATGGGAGCCTAAAGCATAAATTACCTAAACAACACATCCAATTGTTTGAATATATGGCCAACAACCACTATTAGTGGTCATCGATAAGATCTAGAGAGAAAAGGCCAGTAGAAAATATGAGTTGGATGCTAATTTGCTTTGGCACATAAGGTAGAGGTGTTGGCAAGGAAGCTTGATAATCTAACCATGGGTCAAAAGAAAGTCTTAACAGTGGTATATTCTAATTTAGCAGTTTCATTAGAGGCTAATCAAGTAAAATAGCTTGACTAAGAATGATCCTTTTAGCAATTCGTATAATCCAAGTTAGAGGAACCATCCCAACTTCAAATGGAGCAACAACACAAGCAAAGCTCCAACATGCAATCTCCTGGATTTCAAAGGCAATTGTCACCCCCCCTCAGAACAAGCCAATGTCTATTGATGACATGTTGGCTCAATATATCAAGGCTTTAGAGAATTGCCAGCAAGCCATAGAAACAACCTTAAGGAATCAAGGAGCATCTATACATAACCTGGAAAATCAACTTAGATAGATTTCCAAGATGCTTTTAAAGAGAACTCATAGGCCTCTACTAGGTAACACTGAGACAAATCCCAGGGGGCAAGTTAAGGTTATGACTCTTAGAAGTGAGAAGGAATCACAAACCCCATGAAGGAACCGGGAAAGGAAGAAGGAAGTTGAGACAAAAGTTGAAAAGCAGGTAGGGGAAAATGAGAAATCAAATGGAAAGGACTTGCCCTCTGCAGTAAATGAATATCAACCACCATTGCCTTACCCCTTTAAGGAAAAGGATGGTGAGCATTATAAGAAGTTCCTAGAACTTTTTAAAAAATTGCACATCAACCTTCTTCTGGTGGAAGCCTTAGGCCAAATGCCTAAGTATGTTAAATTCCTAAAGGAGCTTCTATCAAACAAGAGGAAATTAAAGAAACTTTCCACCGTCACCCTTGGTAAGGAGTGCTCTTCAGTTTTATTAAATAAGTTACTTAGGAAACTCAAGGATCCTGGTTGCTTTATTATTCCATGTTTGATAGGAAACTTACAAGTGGAAAGGGCATTAGCAAACCTTAAAGCCAGCATCAATCCCATGCCTAACAGTATGTTAAGAGATTAAACTTGGGAGAGCCTAAAAGAACAAGAATGAGCATCTAATTGGCTAACAGATCCATGAGGTTTCCAAGAGTTGTGGAAGATGTTCTAGTAAAGGTACAAGACTTCATTTTTCCTACTGATTTTGTAGTTCTAGACATGGAAAGGATATGGAGGTTCCACTCATAGTAAGAAGGTCATTCTTGGCAACTACTGGTGTTGTTATTGATGTCAAGGATGGGACGTTGGTCCTCCATGTTGGAAGCAAGGTTGTCATAACCAGCCTGGTTCGACCGAAATAGGTGTTGAAGGCAGGTCAAGTCTGACGTTTGGCTCGCTTTAGCGTGAACCAGCTAGACCTGGTTAACTCGGTAGGTTCGACCATGAGCCGGTCAACCTGGTCGGTCTATCCGGTCTAAATGCCCAATTATATTAAAAAAAAAAAAACAAAAGCCAACTTGCAACGTCTGTGTGACCACGTAAGTACTAAAAAAAAACTTGAGATTACCCCAGAAACAAACTAACAAAATTCTAACTACAACATGAAAGATAAAAGCTTTAAAAACTTCGCTAATTGGGAAGAAGAAGGGAGAGTAAGAGGAGAGAGCATATATACTGGCATTGTTGTGGCTAAAGGAGGAAGAAATTTTTGCGTTTAAAGGCAGCAAAGGTGATCAAGAGCCACCATGTATGGAAGCACACATGAGTGTAAAACTCTTATCTGTGCTAAAAGAGTATAAAAAGGCTATTTCATGGAAAATATCAGATATCAAGGGAATTAATCCCTCCTTTTACACCCATAAGATTTTGATGGAAGACGGAATTAAGTCAGTGGTGCGATCACAAAGGAAGCTAAACCCCAACATGAAAGAGGTAGTCAAGTTATTGGACGCATGACTCATTTACCCAATTTTAGATAGCCCATGGGCGAGTTCGCCCAAGTGGTCCCAAAGAAAGGAGGCATGATAGTCGTGCCTAATAAGAGGAATGAGCTGATCCCGATGTGCACCATAATCGGCTAGAGGGTGTGCATCGATTATCGGAAGCTCAATGATGCTACTCAAAAGGACCACTTCTTACTACCATTTATCAACTAGATGTTCGAGCGACTTGCCGGTCATGAGTACTATTGTTTCTTGGATGAGATGTCTGGGTACTTCTAAATTCCAATAGCACTAACAGACTAGGAAAAGATGACTTTCACCTGCTCCTATGGTACCTTCGCATATCGTAAAATGCCTTTTGGACTATGAAATGCACCTGCAACATTTCAAAGGTACATGCTAGCTATATTCAGGGATTTGGTGGAGAATGTAATGGAGGTATTCATGGACGATTTTTCGGTGTTTGGGAATTCATTTGAGAAGTGTCTAGCTAATCTAGAGAAGGTATTAAGGAGATGTGAAGAGACCAACTTGGTTTTGAATTAGGAAAAGTGCCATTTTATGGTACAACAAGGTATAGTGTTAGGTCACAAAGTGTCTAGAAAAGGGATAGAGGTGGACATGGCTAAGGTGGAAGTGATTTCCAAGTTGCCTCCACCAACATTTGTCAAGGCGATTAGAAGCTTTCTTGGACATGCCAATTTTTACCAGAGGTTCATTAAAGACTTCTCTAAGATTGCAAGGCCATTGACTAAGTTGTTATAGAAGGATGTTACATTCAACTTTGATGACAAGTATCTGGAGGCCTTCAACATTTTGAAGGAAAAATTGACACATGCCCCTATAATGGTAGCTCATAACTGGAATCTACCATTTAAGCTCATGTGCGATGCAAGTGTCTAAGTTGGGGGCTGTTTTAGGACAAAGGAAGGAAGTACTTCCAGCCTATCTACTAAGTGAGCAAAACTCTAACACCCACATAAAAGAATTACACAACGATGGAGAAGGAGTTGCTTGTGATAGTTCTGCATTTGAAAAGTTCAGGCCATACCTTATCTTGTCTAAATTGGTAGTCTATACCGACCACTCGGCCTTAAAATACTTTTTATCCAAGTTTGATGCCAAACCAAGGTTGATAAGATGGATTTTGCTGCTCCAAGAATTCAATTTGGAGATCTAGTACAAAAAATTTGGTAGTAGATCATCTTTTTAGATTGGATAACCCTTATTTAAAGGAGTTGAAAGAGGAGGAAATCAATGATAAGTTTCTGGAAGAAAGTTTATGCAATCTACAGTATGGAGGACTAAAGAGTTCCATGGTTTGCTGATATAGTAAACTACTTAGTAGGGAAGGTCCTCTCCCAAGACTTCAATTCATATAAGAAGAAGAAGTTCTTTTTGAAGTTCAAATACTACTTTTGGGAAGACCCATATCTGTTTAAGATGTGTGCTAATCAGATCATAAGGCACTGTGTCTCTCACAAAGAAGAGCAAAGGATCTTGTTCCATTGCCACAGTGGTCCCATTAGAGGCCATTATAGCGCAAATAGAACAACACATAAAGTCTTACAAGCAAGTTTTTACTAGCCTACTATATTCAAGGATGCTAATTCATTTGTGTTAACTAGTGACAGGTGCCAAGGAACATGGAATATATCGAAGAGGGATGAGATGCCTTAGAAGTACATACTAGAGTGTGAAGTCTTTGATGTGTAGGGAATAGACTTCATGAGGCTATTTCCAAGTTCTTTTGATAACAGGTATGTGTTAGTTGTTGTCGATTACATTTCCAAGTGGGTTGAAGCCTAAGCTTGAAGCCTAAGCTCTGACCACTACTGGTGCATGAGTGGTGAGTTTTTGAAGAAACCATTTTCAAGTTTTGTAGCACTAAAGACATTAATTTATGATAGAGGAACCCACTTCCCAATAGCTAAATAGAGAAAGTACTTAGGAGATATGGAGTACACCATAGGCTGGCCACTCCATATCATCCTCAAACAAGTAGACAAGTTGTAGTTTCTAACAAGGAATTAAAGAGAACTTTAGAGAAAACGGTTTCCCAAAATAGGAAGAACTAAACGAAGAAGTTAGATGATGCCCTGTGGGCATATAGAATCGCCTTTAAAACACCCTTGCGCTCTATTCCTTACAAGCTAGTGTATGGCAAGGCATGTAACTTAACAGTCGAGATGGAGCATAAAGCTTATTAAGCTATCAAGACTGCTAATCTCGACTTAGAGGTAACCGGTAGGAAGAGGAAGCTCCAACTAAATGAGTTAGAAGAATGGAGGCAATTGGCCTATTAAAAAATCAGTTGTATAAGGAGAGAGCAAAACACCTTCATGATGCTCACATTAGATATCCAAAACAATTCAAGGAGGGGGGCCATATGCTTTTATATAACTCTAGATTAAGGCTTTTCCCAGGAAAGTTGAGATCTAGATGGTTCGATCCTTTAATTGTTACAAAGGTGTTTCCATATGGAAAAGTAGAAGTATAACGTCTGGAGAAAGGCACATTCAAGGTCAATGATCAATGGTTAAAGTTTTACAATGGTGATGTTGAGACTTAAGAGGGCAGGGAGGAGTTTAGACTCCTATTAGTAGACCTTGCATAATGGATGAATCATAACGTCAAGTTAGTGACGTTAAACAAGCATGTATCCTTGTGTTGTGAATTTCGTAATATGTGGCTCCAATTTCAACACTTATTTCTTGCTCATCATCAAACGTAGCATAGGTATTACCTACATCTACAATAAAAAAAGGCACGAGCATTGAGCTTCCTACAACATCAACATCTATAAGACTTACAAAACGGTGCCAGTCATTACCCTTAGGTGGTATATGTGTAGCAATTGCTTGTTGAGGCAAACTCATCGCCCCTTCATTTCTATCTTCATCATAGCCATCACTAGATTCACTTGTTAATGAATCTTGCCTTGCATTATTATCATATCCACTACTCCTGTGAAGTGCACCTATTTCAAAGTTGCTCGTCTGGACCTAAGTGCTAACTGTTATCTGGGTGGGATAAGGATTCCAACCCACCAACCCTTGACTACTAACATTATCATGAAAGCCAATGTTTTCCTTGATTGCTTATGGTAATTCCTTTTCAAATATCTAAACATATACAGCCATTAACTCTTTTATGTACACAACATCTCTTGAGCTGCATGACCATCAGTTACTAGGATCACATCATAACACAGTGTCTTTTCTCCAATTGCAACCTTATGATGTAGCTCAACTCGATGTGTCAACCTATTTATCTTAAGTCTGCTACATATTATGTCTACGATTTTTCATATGTAAAGTTCCTACACACACTAACCACAACAAGTGGCCACCTATCATAACTAAACCCATCATTCCGTTCAACAATGTTTATGTGAGCGTATAACACAAACTTAACTTTATCCATTTCCAAACCTACACTGCATGCTCAGGAAAAAAAATCAATATTTATGTTATATCAGCTACATTCATTTGTAAGACAAATAAGTACCTTTAGGATTAAGTACATCTCTAAATGAACAACAGCATCTTTTTTTTTTCCATTCAATTACCCACACAGGATTTCTCATAAACAGATTTCTCACTAACGCGCAAATCTAAACTTCTAAGATGGTACAAACATCATAAAACAGTTTTGTATACAACGAAGCTAACTAGCATAGTTCAAACATACAAATGGATCAATTCAAAATCTATAATGCAATCCAAAAAAAAAGTGTAATAGTCCCAAAAAATCAAACAACAGTTAAAAAGAAAGAGTGAAAACCATTTCAAGATCAACAAAGTATCTCCATCATATAAAATTGTTAACAATGTAGCAGAAAAAAAAACATGAAAATTTTCAACGAGATTGACGGAACAGTAAATATCTTCATCACAAAGAATTGCACACAATGTAGCATAAAATAAACATGAAATAATTCAAGAAGATTGATAGAGTAGCTTAAGGGAATTATATGTGAATTGATAGAGCAGCTTAAGGAAATTATATATGATGTGCATGCAAATTAGTTGCAATTAGCATGAACGGTTCCGTGGATGATGTGATATCAGCTAAGTTGATGAACAACTAGTGTTAATTTGATCGGGTTTAACAAGAACTTGTGAAATGGAAAAGTAAATTAGGATTTCCGTATAAAGAATTAGGGAATTTTTTAATCTACAAATGGAGGAAGAAGAAAACTAAGGCGGGTATATCAAGCTTGTCAACCTTGTCTCTTAAAGAGACGAGGTTACTCACTATGAGAACCTCGTCTCTTTAAGAGACGAAATCAACTTGCCTAAAGTTAGGATTATTTTCATTCTAGTAGCATTTTTGTTTTTTTTTTTTAAATATGATTATTAATTTCCTTTTCCCTACAATATGTTTCTAGAATTTATGTTAGTAGTCTTAGTCCACATTTGTTTTAAGGAAAAGTATTTGTTAAAAAAAATAGTTTTTCCTTGAAAATGTTTTCTGGAAAAGTAACATATTTTCAAATGTCTATTTAATTTTATTAAAATATTTTTTCTTTGTTTATAGTTTCGAGGTAACTCATATATTTTAAGTATAAAAAATGAAAAAATTATATATATTATAATGAGAAATAAATCTACTTAATATTTTAAAAAATTAATAATAAATATTTTTAGATAATAGTAATTAGTAGATAGACTTGTAAATCAATGGAAAAATAACTTACACATTTACATTCCATAAGTCGTTTTTCAAAAAATAGGCTATAAAAGTTTTATGTTTTCCAAAATAAAGGGAAATATTTTCTATTAATTGTCCTATTTTTTTTTTTAAAATAACACAAAAAAAATAAATAAATAAACGTTTTCATTGAAACAAATGGGCCTTAAATTTTAACCATTCCCAAAAAAACCCTTGGAAAATAAAATCCAAATAGAAAGAGAGAAAACTACATTATCCAAAAATTCTTCATTTCCAAGAAGAGAGAAATCTTTTTCTTATTTTAAGATTTTGAATGTATATCTATATTATATGAATGTCATTTAGTTTATTTCTCATATGTTTTTTTTTTTTTTTGTTCTTTTTCAAATGGTAAAACCATCATGTATGGGTTAAAAAACGCTTTCAAGGACTATTAGAAATCTTTCCCATAAATCTAGCTTAAAAATTATATATGACAAATCACATCATCAAAGAAAGGAAATCTTCCACTCATCATGAAACTAAAAAAACTAACGAGATAAAAAATTGGGTAGTCAATAAAACATGTTTTCTTTCATGTTAACCAATTTTCCAATAAAAAGCTAACGGAAAATTATAGCAAACGGCCCTTAAAGAGATTGTGGCGATTCTAATAAGTTATGAACTTTAGCAATTTTATTTCTTGAATCGTTTAATAAGATGATGAATATGATATGGGTGGAAAATGCTATCAGAAAAATTTTACCATTTAGTGCTTGAATTATAATTGAGTATGAATTTTAACTGTACGTAGAATAGATAACGGATTATAGAAAAAAAAATTTTATGCATTTGATCTATTTATTTATAAAACTAAACTCGTTGACATGTTTCTAGAATTTATATTGCTACTTTTAGATTTAAATATTTTGAAGATTTGATTCTAGAGTTTATATTATTATATTGCTTGGAAAATAAAAAATCCAAATAGCCCTACATTATCCAAAAATTCTTAGTTACCAAGAACAAGAAGTGATAACTCCTCTTTTCTTTTTTGTTTTTCCCCACTTTAGGATTTTGAATATATATTTTCTTATAGATATGTTATTTTATTTTCTTATGAACTTTTTATTCTTTTTTCAAATGGTAGACCATCATGTGTGGGTTAAAAAATGCAGCTTAGAAATCATATCTGACAAATCACGGGAAAAGGAAAATATTATTGATTCTTTTAAAAATAATTATAAAAGTACCATTAAGATAAAAATAATCCAAAAAATAAGCAAATTGACTTCATTTCTTTAAGAGACAAATTGAATCTACGTCATCTTCAACCTCCTCTCTTCAGAGACAAGGTCACTGCAAAATGACTGATCTCGTCTCTTGAAGAGACGAGGTCGGCTACTAATGAAGAGACGAGATCAATTTACCTATTTTTGGGTTTATTTTTTCATCTGGCATATTTGTATAATTTTTTTAAATAGTTATTTCTTTCCATAATCCGACAAATCACATCATCATAAAAGAAAAAAGAAAAAAAAAAACAACTTTTCGAATCTTCAACTAATCATGAAACTAAAAAAACTAATAAGATCAAAAATTGGGTTTGGGCAGTAAATAAAACATGTTTTTGTTTTATGTCACAGGTAGATTTCCTCCATTTAAGGATTAACAAACGACAGCTCGCAACAAAAACAAAAATTAGCTTGAGACATTCAAACATGATATAAAAACAACTCCTAGGGGGCCATTTTCCATTTGAGGAGGGAAAAGAATTTGCCATTGCAGCACAATGGCAAAGCTTTTCCAATCAGCTCTATTTCTTCTTCCTCTCCTTTTCGTTTCCGGGTTTGCCCAATTCAACAATCTAGGGGGTCAATACAACAGAGGAGGCGGCACCGAGGCGACAGGGGGTGCAGCTAAGCGGCCAGGAGCGGCAGAGGGGAATGATGGTGGTCTGCCGGGAGATGTAGCAAAGATTGCAGAAGCAGAAGACAACAACGCCCAATATGATGAAGCAAGAGACGACCGGAATAGTTTTTTCCTAACGCTTCCATTCTTCCCTCTATTGTCTAATTTTGAATCCAAATATCCTGATTTTGAGACAGATTACCTTGGTGATTGGGAATTGGTTTCACCGAATTCGGGTGTTTCCGCCATGCATGTGCAGTTATTGCCCAACAACAAGGTGTTGATGTACGATACAACCTCGTCCGGACCTTCACAGATTAATCTGGCTAAGAACAAGGGTTGTTTTTTCAGACCAGCAACAAAAGTAAATGATTGTTGGGCTCATTCGGTTGAATATGACATTGATACTGGAGCTACAAGACCATTGACAGTTAGTTTCTTATACCTATATATCTCCACCCTTTTTTTTATTATTATCTTTTACATATTTCTCATGCATAATGCTTTTCGTATTCTCTAACATTGGTAAGAACAAACAGCAAGTATATGTTGCACCCATAAACATATCCTTGGTTTTTTTTATTTGATTCAATACGATTTATAAGCAAGAATAAGAGGTTAGCTAATTTTTGCATGTGTACATCAATGTTTTGGAAAAATGTTAATTACATTATGTCAAATTAATCTATGTTTGGATCAAATCAATTGATTATGATATTAGAGAAAACTGATACTATTAAAGTAAAACACAATGAATTTTTTATTCAGATTTCATCATTTCTATGCTAATTGTATCTTTTTTCGCATGCAAGGTTGTTAAATTCCCGCCTAAACTGAATTGGTAGAATGATAAACTTGTATAATGTATCTAAACTCATAATTTTAATTACGAATTCGCACCTCGATGAATTTGCATCTATTTCATCTAAGAAAGGCCTTGTAAATTTATAGAATCGGCGGGGCCAATGTTTACATGTTTCATTATAACTACTTTTCAGGTACTGACAGATCCATGGTGCTCTTCTGGAGGCCTTGCTTCTGATGGCACCTTTTGAGCACTGGAGGTTTTGAATCGGGTGTAAGAGCAGTCAGATCCTTCGAACCATGCGATACCTGTGATTGGGAAGACACCGGTGATCTGCTTGCACAACCAAGATGGTACGCAATTTCTCGTGCTATTCTAACATAAATTATGATCTATAAACCATACACGAGAGCAAGGTAAAGGACCTGTACCTATACCTTGCTTTGCCATATACTGACAGAAGTACCGAAACAACCACAATATGCACCACTTCCAATTGAGAAGCAAATTCTAGTCATTTATGCAGCTGTCAATGGATTCTGTGATCGAATGCCACTAGACAGAATTTCTCAATATGAGAGAGCCATTCTCTCTACTGTCAAACCTGAATTACTACAATCACTTATTGGATCTTAGACAAGAAAAAATCACGATGTTGCATATGCGGTTTTCTCTTATTGGTTGTAATTTCCAAATCTCATTGGTAACGTTTTGATTTGTGCTTGAACAGGTATGCAACCCAAGCAATGCTAGCTGATGGAAGCTTCATTGTGGTTGGTGGAAGGAATTCTTTTAGCTACGAATACATTCCCGCCGATGGAAAACCTCAACCGAAAAACTTTGAGTCCGTCTTCCTAAAGGAAACAACCGATGTGGACGAGAACAATCTATACCCTTTTGTTAATCTTCTACCAGATGGCAACCTCTTCATATTCTCCAACAGCCGTTCTATTATTCTTAACCCCAAGACGAACAAAATCATCCGTGAACTTCCCCGTCTTACAGGCGGTTCACGGAATTACCCAGCATCAGCATCATCCGCACTCCTACCAATGCATCTAGACGTGGAAGACCCCGAGAATCTCGTGGCAGAGGTCATGATTTGTGGAGGAAACAGGCCAAAGGCCTATAGAATACGCGAAGACAACAATATCTATTTACCAGCATTGCAAGATTGTGCAAGGATTATTGTGTCCGACCCCGATGCGGTTTGGAAAAGAGAGAAAATGCCAACCCCTAGGGTCATGGGAGATTTGCTGATTCTCCCCACAGGGGACTTGCTCATGCTAAACGGGGCCAAGTCGGGGGTTTCCGCGTGGGGATACGCAGAAGACCCCAACTATACCCCGCTTCTGTATATGCCATATAAGCCCAATGGGGACAGGTTTAAGGTACTCAAGGCCACCAACATTGCACGTATGTACCATTCGTCCTCCGCGGTCCTCCCCGATGGGAAGATCCTCGTGGCGGGTAGCAATACGCACCCTGTTTATACGTACCAGAATACCCCATACCCAACCGAGCTGCGGGTGGAGAAATTCTCACCACCCTACTTGGCTCCGGAGCTCCAAGGCCATCGCCCCACATATGGCCAAAGTCAAGAAATTGGTTTATAAGAAACATTTCTATGTCGATTTTACAGTGGACAACATGATGGTTGATGTGAATGAGATCAAGGTTACGATGTACGCCCCACCTTTCACAACACATGGTTATTCTATGAATCAGAGGTTGTTGAGCTTGAAAGTCGAAAAAATTGTAGAGGAAGCAGGGTCACTCCATGCTTTAACTCTTGCACCACATTCTGGAAATATTGCTCCTCCCGGGTATTATCTGCTCTTCGTGGTCTATCGCGGTGTGCCAAGTGTCGGGCAATGGGTGCAGATCAATTAGAATTACATCATTGTAACAATTCTTTGAGAAATTATTGGAATTAATGATTGTTTGTCCACAAATTATTGGTTAGTTGTATTCGGTCCAGAGAAATAGGAAATTATTTGAAATAAATTTATAAAATTTATCCAGTGATGATTTGTGATATGTCCATGTTTCTGAAAATTATAAGAGGTGAAATCATTCGATTTCAATTTATAAGATTTATGTACACTTACTTAACAATAATTGTATAAAAAAGTATAGGAAATGATAGCTAGAAGCAACACTCCGTGCAGATGGCCAAATAGTAGTAGTATGCATGAAAGGAGCTTAGGCCACGTAGAAGTATCCTTACATCCTCAATTTATTATTAACCACTTTTAAGTGCAAGGGTAGATTATATTGAAATTTAAATCTTTACAATTTTTTTTTTTTAAATTATTATAATGAAAAGGAAGAGATTTGAAGCCGGTATCTTTTACTTAAGATATCAGAATTGATATCACTAAATTGAACATCATTAGATCTTTGTAATTAGATTAGTATAATAGTATTCTAGCTCTCTATTTATAGGTACAGTTGTCCCATCCAATCTATACATATGTATATGTTTTGCCTTCATGCACTCACCACTAGAACTTCCCTAGTCATACCGCGGTATATTTGTCCCAGAAGATTAATAAATTTTGTGTGTGCAACGCTTCGCATGCTCAGCGGGCTAAATTTCTCATCGCTACACATGCTCAGATTGCAAGTATTACTTTGTTTACTTAATCCAAAGTTTTATTACTCGTAATACATATTCTAGTGTTTACTTTAATTTATTAGTTGCAGTTTTAAAATGGGAATAAAATTAAAATTATCATTATACCTTTATTTGGATAAAAAAGTATAAAGTTATATAAATATACTTATATACTTAAGCCCATACTCACACATATACATATATCACACATACATATGCTATTCATAGCAAATACATTATATATAGATATATATATAAACATATAATTTATATATAATATACATAATACGTACATGTACAAATATATATAGATTATGTGTTAGTCCATAGTATATACATGCTCATATATTATATATATATATATGTAACATATAACATGTACATATAAGTTATAATATATATAACATATATGTATATATAACTTATACATACAGCTTATATATTTTATCAATGCCCTATTTATTTTCCATTTATATAATATTTATAATCTCTAGATTATTAACTTACATATTTTTGACATTTATATATATATAAATCATAACCTATAGATAAAAATGATATATTATATAATTTATAACTTATTTTTACATATATAACTTATACAAATATAACCCATATGTATAACTTATAACATATATATGAATTATAGCTTATATATATAACTTATAAAACATAATACATGTTAACTTATGTACAAAAAATATAACTTATAACTTATATATACAATTTAAATATTTTATCAATATCATATTTACTTGTTATATATATATATATATATATATAACATATATAATACATAGTATTTATATTTAAAATCTCTAGATTATATATTTGTATTGTATATATTTATAACTTATATATATAGCCGGTATATCATAAACTTATATATACAAGTTATAAGTTATAACTAAATATATATATATAGTCTAACTTATAAAATACAACTTACATGTATAACTTATAATGTATATATACATATATACAACCTATACGTTTTATTGATACACTATTTATTTGTTATATATATAACACATATAATGCATAACTAGTATATCCATAATCTCTAGATTATGTATTTATATTTTTTAGACGGAGTAATATATATAACTCACCAGTTATATATATAATTAATATATTATATAACATATATATATAACTTATATATTAAATAAATTATATATAATATTATTTATAACTTATCTATATGAAATATAGCTTAATATATATAACATTAATATATTGTATATAGAAGTAATGAATTATAACTTATATCTATAATTTAACTTATAAAATATAACCCTATATGTATAACTTATAACTTATATATAAACTTATATATTTTATCAGTGCATTATATTTTTCATATATATAAAATATATTGATTCATATCTTAAATATTTATAATATTTATATTATGTATCTATATTATTTTGATATATATATATATATATAACTAATCTATATAATTGACATATTTTATAACTACATTATCTACGTAACTTACATGTCTAATATAACTTATTTATGTATGAAATAAAAGAGGGTTTTGTGTATTGCTATGAGTATTTTTGTCAATGACTAGAATTATTAGGAGTAAAATAGTAACATTGTTTAAATGTTTATTATCATGGAAGAGTGAATAGAGAGGTAATGAAAAAAGCTCATACAGTAGGTGGTTTTTTTTTTTATTCATTCTATAGAGAGAATAAAAAGATTACTAGTGATAGTTATGTTCATTTCATTTGTACAAGTAAACAATGTAATAGGTTGAATTCTAAGAATAGTTATTTTATTCCCTCTCTATTATCTCCAAGTAAAAGCCCATAAGATTGTATTTGATTGACAGGAATGGAATTAGTATATATTATGTTTTATTACCTACAAAATAGTTATTCCTTGGTTTGTAAAAAATTATATCATAACGCATGATTATTTCATATAACATGGAATGGATAAGGAATTCTCATCCCTTCCCTTATTAGAAGAATTATTATTCATTATAACTTTTTTTTTTTTCAAAATTATCCTTAATCATGAAATAAAGGATTTGCCATTCATTTCCAATCTTATTCCATTCCAATAAATCAAATGCGATATAAAAAATATATATGTATATATAAACATCAAGTAATGACCTCCTTAGAATCTCAGCACACCCACACTCTTCATCGTTTATTTCAAATGCAAACAAAATTACTTAAGAAGAGGTGGCTTTTGTTGCAAGTACTCTCTCTTTATCTTTAATTTCAAATGCAAAAGCAACATAATGTGATTACTCCTAGGAATACAAATTCATGCAATACATGTCCATTTGAATTATTATGACTTGAATTTCTAATTAGGTCCATCTGAGATGATCTACCATATAATAGATACTCCAATATACACATGACAATACACGCAATTAATATATCATTCAATAGACAATTAAAAACCAAATAATGAAATAATCGGATGCACCAAATAATACTCAAATTTAAATAATCAATATATAAATATATAAATGATTAAAACCCAATTGTAAAACTATCCTGTAGATAGGTATGCCCTTAGTGACATAGTTTATAAAATTCTTACATTATCAAAATATCCACAGATGGTAAATAACACGCTATTCTATAATTATAAGCTAGAAACAAGTACCATTTTCAAGTAGCCACTATATTATCTTGGATAAAATTTTAATTTTGCTCAACATAAATTTTCTCATTTTAGATTGGATTTTAACAATTTTTTTTACTCAATTATGTTTATATTAATTGCTTCATATCTACAATTCTTTTTATTTTCATGTGACGCTAGCAAATATTTTTATGGCCATGTTTGTTTCATCTTTTTGTGGTCGTTTTGATATTTTATTTTTACCGTTCTCAAATAGATATTTATTAAGAAATAAATACCAATAAAAAATAAATATTTTTACTCATAAGTAAATCAAACAGATCAGATACAGGTCAAAATTAGATAATCCAAATAGACTTATCATTATTTTACTTTTTATTTAATGTTTATATTCAATCTTAATGTAACTTCTTTGTTTTAGCTCTATATACATTATTTTTATCTTATTTTAACTCTTATTATGAAAAAGAAAAAAAAAAGTAAAAAAATTATTCTCTCAATTTTTAAAAATCAATTCCCTTAAGAACCTTTTTACATTTAAAAAAAGTACATATATATATATGTAAAGAGTAGGAAAGATATTACATTTCTTACATTTATACGTATTGTCATTTCAACAGGAGATGGAGGATTCAAACCTAGTATAACTTACTTTAGACATTAAGTGATATCAATAAGCTACAATGATATCGGCATTACAGTGCGTATATTAATTTAAAATCCAAAAGAACAAATCCTTTTTTCACTAATTGATAATTACAATTAATAATTCAAAGAACAATGAGGATATATAATAATTTAATTTCTATAAATGTTAATTTTGGCATTAGAACTTTGCACAAAAGATTATTTTATTCTTAAATTTTGAAATTATCAATTTAATACCCAATCAAAATTTTTATGGTTATTTTTATAATCTCCTTTTCATTGTTTTTCCTCTTTACAGATGTGAAAAAGATAACATATCATTGAATTTTTATAACTTTCCCTAATTTTGCTTAGCATTGATAGGCTTCCTCTTTCACGTCCAAAAACAAAGGAAACAATGTTAATAATGTAGTATAAGTAACCACGAAAAGTTTGATTGAGTATTAAGTTTAATCATTTGAAAATTTAAGTACCATATTTTTCATTTTTCCATTTATTTTTCTCTGTTTTAGGTAATATTAAGATATACCTTTAGATGTAATTATAAATTCAAACCACATGGCTAGGTCTAATTGGATTTGATGACAAATAATTTAACTTATTGAAAATCTTTTTATTACCATTTGTTATTATGAGATTGGTTTTGTAAGTAATTGAACAGAAGAAAAAAAAATAGATTTATATACTCCTATAACTAGATTAATAAAATACATATTGCACTCTGAAACAAAGCAAATAGTTGACGAGTTGTTGGAATGATCTGAGCAAGAAACAAAAGAATAAGTTTAAGAAATAAGAGGAGAAAGTAAATAATTGTGAAATGTGATTATTACGAAGAGTGGCTATTTTTATTTTCCTTTATTGGAAGAGAATAATTTACTCTCCCTTTTGATTATTTTCCTTTGGCAATAATTAGAATAATTTACTTTCATTTATTTAAGTGAGTTTATATTTTAGAAAAGTATTATATTTCCTAGGTGATTTTATTTAGTTCTTCCTTTATATCACGTTTGGTACGCATGAATGATTTTAAATAGAATGAGTTTGAGAATGACAAATTAATTTCTACGTTTGGGAGATTACATGGAATGGAATGAAACGGCTAAAAGTATAATTGTCGTGAATGCCTTTAGTAATAAATGCAAAATATTAATACATGATGGGATAAAAGTAATTACACTCATATAATTAATAAGAGTGGACCGGAATTGCGATTTCGCCTTCTCAAAGACGGAATCGAAGTCCCCTTCAAAGCTGGAATCATCGATTCCAAAGAATCACAATTCCGGCTTCTAAAAACATTTCCAAACATTAGGAAAGGGAATGGAAGTCAGAATCGTAATTCCATTCCGACCCATTCTTGTGTACCAAACATATCATTAGAAGATTGTGGTTAGGTAACTTACTTATAAATGTTTTCTTTTCTTTGATATTGAACCAATAATAATAATTTTCCAAAATTTGTCTTGATTTTCTAACTTGAAACTTGTTTGAACCTACTAAATGGTATCAAAGTGAGTAATCAATTCAATCCGATGGCTAACTACGGCAAGTTTTTAAGTTTCAACATCCAAAGAGATGCTCAGGATATAAAAACTTTATGCATAACCTTGAAGACTTTGGAGTAAACATTGATCACATATTTCAAGCATTTGAGAAACATTTTGACAAGATTACCAATCGATTAGTTCCTTTAGCAATAGGTGGTGTAAACAAGAATGGAGACGGGCAGCAACTAAAGGTGATGTTGCCCAAAAGGGGGTCCTATCAACAAGCCTATTCCTATGGTCAATTTTAGGTAGCCACCTACCTCTAATGATGATCCAAAAGATGATAGGTTTAAGGTAGATCTCAAACTTGAATATTTTCGCATTGACTAGAATAATTATGGTGGCAAATATAAATATAGTGGGAGAGGAAGAGCATATGGTACCAATAAAGGTCAATATGGAGGTACGAATGAGTATGGAAGTAATGATTTCAAGTTGAAGGAGATATTATGTATTTTAGTGAAAATTAAAGATTGAGGTTTTAATATCATAGATTGTTGATATACATAGATTATTTGACTATATAGAGGTGCTTGAAGAGAAGTGGGCGAGGTTGGTAGCATGTAAGTTAATAGTGGTGCATTTGCCTGGTGGGAGAGATTACAAGTAGGAGGATCCATGAAAGAAAAGTTAATAGGATGAAACAATTATTGAAAGGAGAATTTCTTCTTCTTAATTATGAGCAAATCCTATTTTTAATAGTACCAATGATGTCACTGAGGTAGAATTGCATCCACAAGTATATCGTGGAATTTATGAGGTTAGCATAAAGAAATGATTTGAGGGAAAGCAAAGGTCAATAGATAACTAGGCATTTAGATGGATCAAAATTGCAGATTTGGGAACGAATTGGTGTTCATATGATAAAGAATTTGAGTTTGGATAAATTAAGCAGCAGAGTAAATTTAAGTTAAGGAGCATTTAAAGTATCTTTTTCTTTTAGCCAGTATAAGGATGAAACATATTATGATGTTGTTGATATGGATGCTTTGACCTATTTTATTTGGTAAACCTTAACAATTCAATGTGAATGTTTGGTGTGCAGGCAAGGACAATGTATACTATTTGGAAAAAAAAAATGAGTGAAATTTACTTTACTACGTTTGAAAGGAAGTAATCAATTCTGAAACTTTTAGAGGGAAAGAACTACAGCCATATTAAGTTTACAAAAGATCGATCACAACACTTATGCTGTGGGCTTAGCGAACAATATTGAAGTTTCCAAGACATTTGATATGATGGTTATTTACTCATATATCACGCGGACCATAAGCCATAATATCCGGAAAAATCAGGATCAAGTTTTTGCCAACTAGGGAAGAAGGATGTAGAGCAAATAGTTGACGACTTCTTAAAAGAGCTAAGCAGAAGAAGAAAGAAAATAGGTACAAAAAATCAAAGAAGAAAACAAAATAATTGTGAAACGTAATTACTATGGAAAGGACTTTATTTTTTTTGATAAGGAGAATAACTTAGTCTCATTTTTTGTTTTTTTTCTTTAACTAATAAGTAGAATAATCTACTTTACTTTTTTTATTGAGT
The DNA here is from genome assembly GCA_024138025.1 of Combretum micranthum. Classification (NCBI taxonomy): domain Eukaryota; kingdom Viridiplantae; phylum Streptophyta; class Magnoliopsida; order Myrtales; family Combretaceae; genus Combretum; species Combretum micranthum. Next base: position 48,035 of record JAMXBD010002209.1, on the reverse strand, counting down.
TTATATTTTAGGAAAATTAATACTTTAGGAAAGTATTTATATTTTATTTTCATAATTATTTTATTTAGTTCTGTTCTTTTAGAAGGATTTCCATTGGCTTAAAACTATGCAGTTTTTCTTTTATTTAAAAATGAAGCAATGATAATTTTATCTAAATTTTGTCTTTAATTTCTACCTTGAACTTATTATATCTCTAAAAAGTTAATCGAGAATTAACCTAAAGTTCATCTAGGTGTCACTCTTATGATTATTTCAGTAACAAAATGTGGATTAAGCAATTAATAATCCCAACAAAATTATAGAGGTCTATTAAAATTTTTCACTAGCAATTATTTTAGATGTACGATATAATTAAGGGTGAGTGAGCTCAAGATGGGTAAGGCATGAAGTCTCGCTTGCACTTTATCTTGTAAGATATACGATGCAAAGTTTTGTATCCATAACTTACTTTGTAGCATTTCATACTAATCACGTATCTTATACCCTATACCATGTACCATGTAAAACTCTTAAGGTACAAAGTATCTTGTGGAACCTATAAAATTTTTCTTTCTTTTTCAATTTTTTTTTCTTGTCGAAACTACATAAGGTTTGAGGAAACAAAAAACACATAATGTTCCTTTCTTTTTCAAATTCCAACTTTATTATACAATTTATATATTATATATAACTACTTTATTTTCCTATATTCATTACAAATAACCAATTGGAAGAAATTTAAAAACTAAGTTTTTTAATATCACACTTTCTACAATTTGTAGAAATTGTTCATCGATTAAAGTTGAAATCTATAACAAAGAAACATGTAGATACTAATTGCGTGATTTCAGTAAAATTGTAAAACATTTAGCAAATTCTAAAATAAAAAACTTTTGAGGCACTTCTTTATTAATTAGCCTCAAAAGATAAATAACACTTATATAACTTAGAAATTCAAGTACATATAATCAATGTTCTTTCATAATAAAAATTATAAGTATTTCTATAATAAAATAGCATTATATTTCTATACTAAAATTTCTAGAATGTAACATAATAAATGATAATCTTAAACAAAAGTAATCACGAAATATATAGTATTATTAATTATTCCTCATTCATTTATATTATTTATAAATTTTTAATAGAGTACAAACTAAGTGATAGGTATATTGCACCCCAGAACTTACAGTTTCCTGGATGGGCAGAAAGTATGAAGTTGTTATATTCATACTCTATCTTATGAGAGTAGGTTTTAGAAAAACTATACTCATATCCTACCATATAACCTTCAATACCCATCTAAACCCTACTTGATTAAGCAAAGTATAAGTAGCAATCTTAATGATAAGGTTACTTGCTCACTCTTAGCCAGTGATATCATTATGAGGATAAAATACAAAATCAAACCAATGGCATTTGTTATAGTAAAAGACACAAATATTATACCAAAAAAGGGGATAATGTTAGACAAAATATATATAAATGCAATTTTGTGAGTTTTAGAGTCTAATAAATATTTTTTGGCAAATTAGTATTTTCAAAATATTCCAAAATATGTGCAATTTGATGTCTCCATCAAATAATATTTTATAGATATTTTTTTGATGGCAAGATAATAACAAACCCTTAAGAATTACTAAAAATTAAAAACATAAACACCTAGTAAATTATTATTTTATTACCAAAATAAATATTTATAAAATATTATTTAATAAAAACACCAAATTACAGTAGGTGATGCTACTATTTAAAGAATTTCTATTTGATTTATATAATTTTTACATTTTTCACGATTTTGCATTTACCTTAAATACGAATTCATTGCAATAGCACGTATTGACCCATAATAAAACCTGATCCGTTACCGATGGACCACCATGCTCCGCCTCCTGCGGTCTCTTATCGTCAACCACAGCCATCCATGCACTTTCACTAACTGTAACAAACGAACATAACTGAACTGAACCTGACCTAACCACTTTCCCTCCAACATCCAAAATCCCAAAACTACCCTTCCCATTGACCCTTTATTCCCAAAACACCCTTGTCCCCTGCTTGTGGTCTTAGGATACTTCTCTATTTCTCTACTCAATTTAAACTCTCTCTCTCTCTCTTTCTAAATTCGATTATTTCTTCCATAATTTCGTGGTTTTCAAAACCCTAGCTTTATCGAATGGAACGAATCATCGGTAGCATGTACAAGCTCGGTCGCAAAATCGGCGGCGGATCGTTCGGTGAAATCTTTCTCGGTCTGTTCATAGTCGTTGCTTAGCTCGTATTTTATGCTGTGATTAAGTAATTATCCTTATAACTGTGCATTGTTATTTGTGAGTTCGTCTCATTCTGTGTGTAATTGTGCATTAAAACTTAATTCCGGTTGTATAACGCTGTATACAGTGAAAGTGAAGCTCGGTGATCGATTCGTAGTAATTTTGAGCTACTCGTTGATGTTATATATGTAAATGGAGTGATTGACGGATGATCAATGTGATTTTTCGTTTTTCTTGAGTTTGATCTTTTGAGTTTAATTAAAGGTAATATCAATCTGCAGTACTGAAGTATCAGTAATCAAGTGATTGACTGGCTTTAAAACTTAGTCTTTATCGGTTAGCTCATCGGTTTATACAATTATTGCATGATCAAGTTACTGATCACTATAAAATTTGACCTCTTCTGCAGCTACACATGTGGAAACATATGAGATTGTTGCTGTAAAGATCGTAAGTTTTCAGTTTCAGTTTGACTTCCTAATTGACTAGGTGATGCGGAAAGTGAATTGTGCAATTCTAAGCTATGTTTAGTGATGATGATCTTGTTTGATTGGAGATACTATTACTTTTAAATTTAGTTTCAATTTTGCATTTTTTTTTCCCCTGTAAAACTATTTTTCCTTTATTTTGTATGTGAATGTTTGGAATTTTATTTCATGTTTCTCAGGAGAATAGCCAGACAAAACATCCACAGCTGCTTTATGAGGCCAAGATATATAAAATACTTGAAGGAGGGAGTATGTCATCTTTAACATGCTCTGATCAATATGAATTTACTTGACTCTCCAACGTGGAATATTTTTGTGTAGCTTTCCATTATCACTAACCAGTGTGACAATCAAGTTTAGTCAAACTGTGACAGGCAGACCTGTTTTTGCTAGTACTGCTGCCATTTCATTTTTATATTTTTTTTGGTCACTTTTCTGAAAATTTTGTTACATAATTTGATGCATTGCATTTGCATATATATATATATATATGCCTTGTTACCCTACATACCTATGCACCTCCACGTGCTTGTCTACATCAATGTCGACAACCATTTGCCCATGCATATATTACATTAAGGATTTTTGCTTTGTGCACCGCATTGCATGATTTCATTTTTCACAATCATACTTGCAGAGGTTTGCTTCATGGGCTGTGATAGCAGTATCTAATTATTGGAATTTAAATAATAATATAAAAAGACCACACTAATATTAGCTGATTTTCTTGATAGAATACTTTAGACGTAATGGTTGGAAAGTTAAAGTTAATATGGTATCAAAGTGGGGGACCTAAGTTAAATTACCTGCACTATTATTTTAACTCCCATTTGATTGCTTCCACTTCCACATGATAGCCCCTTAGTCAATGTCCAAGCCTACACATGAAGGAGAGTGTTAAGTGGTAAAATATAAAGCCCACATCAGTTTACAGCCTTGAGCTTTAGATCAATTGCTTGTGACTCTAAATTCCAAGAAAACTCTTAATGCTTGTCTGTGAATATGTATACTGTTAAATTGAATGATTATTATCTATCAAAAAGAGTTTGCTGATTTGACTTCTCTATCAGCTCATGATTGGAAAATTTCTTGGAAAACTGTCTAGGTGGTATTCCCTTCATAAAATGGTCTGGTGTAGACGGAGAGGACAACATTCTTGTTATTGAGTTGCTTGGACCTAGTCTAGAAGATTTATTCGTGTATTGTGGGAGGAAGTTTTCATTGAAGACAGTCTTGATGCTAGCTGATCAAATGGTAAACTATATTTTAATAATTTCAATGTTATGTGACATGTTGTTGCACTTTGCTGGTGTCGGCGCAGAAGCAAGCAAGCTTATGGCCGCTTTTTAAAGCAATAACAAGGCAACCGATTTATTTTGAGGCAGATGACAAGAATTGAATATGTTCATTCTAAAGGGTTCCTTCATAGAGATGTTAAACCAGATAACTTTCTCATGGGCCTAGGTCGAAGAGCTAATCAAGTAATGGTGTTTCATATTCCTATTCACTTGAATTTCATTCTTCTGATCTCGTTGTGATCGTTTTAGACACTCACTTTGTGTCAACCTTTTCTGTTCAGGTTTATATCATTGATTTTGGTCTTGCAAAGAGATATAGGGACTCCACAACAAACCGCCACATACCTTACAGGTTTAATTTCTGTATACTCTGCTAAACTCATTTATTAAGGCCAAACACTTGTTTTGGTATAGTCTGCGCTATTTATTGAGATTCCCAGGCATTGGGTTTATTCAGTGCAACTGAGAAATAAAGATGTAACGAAGAAACATGTCCATACGGATTTGTGGGTTTGTTTATATTTTTTAATTTTGCATTTGTAGGGAGAACAAGAATTTAACTGGCACAGCTCGTTATGCAAGTTGCAATACTCATCTTGGAATTGGTGAGTAAGTATGTGATTTTGGTTGTTTCTTCTGTCTCATGTCATAACAAATAACTGTGGAGCACATCTTTCTTTCCTTGCAGAACAAAGTAGAAGAGATGATCTGGAGTCGCTTGGCTATGTACTTCTCTACTTTCTTAGGGGAAGGTACATAATATCCTTATTTTTATTTCGCTGTCTTGAGAGTTTTTGGTATTCACGGTTCTCATTAATAGCTCACCTTTGCTGCAAAACACCTTTCTTTTGACATGCTGTATACTGACCCTTTATTTTCACTAGTCTTCCCTGGCAGGGATTAAAAGCTGCCACGAAAAAGCAGAAGTACGATAAGATATGCGAAAAGAAATTATCAACTCCAATTGAGGTATGTATCTGATGATGGTTTGAGTGTATATAATTGTGGTTTGTTCCTTTTCTAATTAAAACTTTCCCTAGGTTCTTTGCAAGTCTCATCCAGTGGAGTTTGCATCCTATTTTCACTATTGTCATTCCTTGACATTTGATCAGCGACCTGATTATGGAATTTTAAAACGCTTATTTCGGGAGGTGTTCTCTCGTGAAGGTACTTTCTGGATCTTTGGGTTGAGATAGTTTTTTTACTCACTCCCAGTTGTGATTCTTGTTTTGCAACCAGTATTAGAGCTTGTTGTCTTTGCAATAATGAGAAGTTTTCTTAACCTTTTTTTTTTTTTTGGACTTTTCTTACCCTTATACTGTAATCTCCGCATTTTTGCAATGCCATTTGATGCTTTGTCCCTCATTACTCCTTGATTTCAATCTTCATTATAGGGTATAAATGGGATTTTGTGTTTGATTGGACTATCTTAAAGTACCAGCAAGCACAAAAGAGTTTGACTCACCCTGTATCATCTGTAAGTATGGTCTATAAAATCTTTTTAATGATTCATTTTCCTCTGGGAAGAACAAATATATAAATAATAAAATTAATGTTTTAAATATTGGGTAAAAAGCCTATTAATTATGAAATTAAAATTCAGAATTGAATTCATAATGTCCACATGTTAATTGTTTTTAAAATTTTATAAAAGACCTACTTATCTATATGTCTTTTTAGTCATTTATGGTGATTACAGCTCCTGCATTGCATTGATTAATTCAATTGTCTCTACAAATCATACTTGATTGCTTCTCTTCTTTTTGTTTTCTTTTTTAAATTTTGCTATGGTTCTGCATTTATCCAGCCCAATCCTGGAGGGAGCAGCAGTCATGCAATGGCAACGAATATTAAGCTCCAAGGTTAACCTCACTATACTCATCACAAGTGCAGAAAATTTTACCTGTGCAACGTTATGTGGAACAATTGATTTCAATTACCAGATTACCAGTGATCAAAATTTGGTGCAAATTTGTTATTATTGGAGAATGCATGTTCTATTGGGTTTGTCTTCACCATAATATAAGTTACTGCTTTTCTGTGACCTAATAAATGATGTTGACAATACAAGTTTTTGGTTCTCCAGAGATGAGAAGCCACTGATGATATGTCAAAAGAAACTTACGTTAATTCATTTTCATCATGTAATTTATATCAGGTCACAGTTTCACTCCTTCTACCCCTTCTGGGCTGTATTTTCTATGGCCAAATGAAAACATTTTAGCTGCTATTAGATTCAATTGCCTCTTAAAAAGTTATTCTTTAAATTATATTACTTGCTACAAAGAGAAAATTCTGACATTGTCATGCTTGGAAAGAGATCCTTGGAGAACTGTTGAATCAAACGATAAACTTCCATCTTATGTGACCTTTCTGGAGCATCTGGCTCAATTCTGATACACTGACTGAAAGAAATTACTGATTTGGCTTGAAGTTATAAGAACTGAATCAAATACTTTTGTCTCTTTTTCTCTGTGTGTGTGTGTGAGAGAGAGAGAGAGAGAGATGAAACTTTTGCAGGTGAATTTGAAGGATGGTTGATGAGAAAGAGTATCATTGGATTTCTCTGAATGTGTTTCTACTTTTATGTTATTTTTTTTCCCCTCGTTAGAAGTCACTAGATTTCATGATTGGGAATGGCAGAAGTTGCTGTTGATTCACGTTCACCTGAGGTCAGGGAGCATACAAGATTGGTGAATATTTCTGATCTTCATGGTGAAAACATGCACCTTGCATCTCCATTTGACAAAAACCAGAGTTCTGAAGGAAAAAATGTAAGATATAGGATAAAATTGTCAACAAAAAATTACTTTTACTGAGTTTACGAAATGAAAAATTCTATACTTGATGGAGTTTCAATGTTCCCAACTAACATCTTCATTTGATTAGAACCTGATTGTAGGGTGTAGGATGAAAATGTCCACAAAAGTTTATTTTAACTGAGAAATTAATTCTAATACATGAACTCTTTTATGGTAGATGATATTTCCATGAATACTCTTCTAGTTTTGTTTTCCATGTAAAAGTGCTTCTATAGTTAATAATTTATTACAGATTGATAATATATGAACTCTTGACTTCTATAGATGCTAAGAAATGTCAACATGCCATCAACCTCATATAGTGTTGCTGACATCTCAAAGAGAAACACATCAAAACCACAGCTGCCCACTGATTTGGCAAACCCTGGCGATGGACATGGTAGCGGGACTGGTCAAATTAATAGGAACTGGAGGTCATCGTTTCAGTGGATGTCTTCTTCAAAGTGATTGTTATTGTAAGATGCATGTGCCTCATTTTGTTTCACCTGTATACCTATGCCACCGTATCTGTTATCCTTATCATGTACATTTTTTTCTATAATTTACCACTAAAAGTTGTTATTCTCTTATGCCAAAGTCAAAATTTTTTAATGAGGAATATTTTCTTTCATGGAAGTGTGTGCCTGGAAAGGGATGTTCCAATACAAATATAATATTTATAAATGAAGTTAGATGTATCTATCAAGTTTAGATCCACAACCAACTAAGATATGAACTTTAAACTTTTATATTAGATGTATATGGAGCTAAATTCAACATGGTAGCAAGCTTTTAAATTAGATAATTATGCAACTGAATTCAACATTGTATTAAAGGAGTAAACCAAAAGTTTGAATCCATATGTTGGTGTTTGATTCTCATTTGCAAGTCAGCCACTTTTTGGGGTTTAATTAAAATTCGTTATTCCATAAGTGAAAGGAAGTGTTATTATAAAATATAAAAAACATTAACATCAATCCAAATGGCTAGGGTTCAAATTCAGAACCTCTTGCTCCAATATCTTGTTGATTTACTTACATATTTTTGGGCTGGGAATTTAACTAAAATCTATCTGACTTAATTAGCTAGGCAAACAGAGAGATTCACAGCCTTGACCTCTACCCTTATACTATGTAAGCTTTACCTAAAAGCTTGTAGATGTGGGTTGGTTTTATGTTTATACTTAACAGTATCATCTTCTTTTCCTTCTTTTTTTGTAGCTGCATAATTAGAAGAGAAGATTCTCTTATGCGTTGACATGACTAAAAATGCATGGACATCAACTTTTCAGCATATCGAGTATGAATAAAAGCTGGGATCTCCTGATTATATTTTTGCCATACCTAGCGAAGATCTTCCTTCCACGAAAGCGGCAATTATGTTGTTATATTGGAGGATCAAATCATTCCGTTATAGATCTCTGCTGGTCTCTTGCTTTCAATGTGACTGAAAACTTATTGGCTTTGGAATGCAAACTACCCAAGGTTCGCTTCCTTTTCTTCGTTCAAAAATGCCATACTGTGCTCATTGCAATACTGTAAGCTATGGTCTAGCACAAGGTGAATGTGATGTACTTTATTTTCCTTGTTCAATAGCTCTTACCCAAGTAATGGTCCAGTCATTATCAATTCATTACTTTGACATGGTCATACTGTATCCGTGCATTATCTCGTTTTTTCAGTGTCTCTCTAAGTACTTGCTATATTTGAAAGTCCCAGTTTTCTTTCTTTCAGTAAATTGTATCTTTGAATAATAATATCGATAACTAGTTTGATCCTGCTCAGTAATCAATAGCAGTTTAGGTTCATAGAGGTGGAAGACTACTGCTATCTAAAGGCATATGCACCTTTCTGCTGATTGTAATTAAAGTTTATACACGTATTTGTGTTTATTTTGTTTTTGCTTTAATCTATGCAGGAGTGGTCCTTGAAAATTTGATTTGGAAAAACTAATGGATGCTTGATGATAAGTTGAGATCTCTGATTCCACGTGGATGGAAATGAAGATTTTTGTTGAGAAAAGCTTTAGTTTCCTCCTGCACAAAGATTGATAGAGGTGGTTGACAATATGTGACCCTGTTTTGGCAATTTTTTAGGTGAGCCAGACTTGCGAGCTGCCCATTGTGCATATATTCCCCTTTGGTGTCACTTCTCTCTCTTCTCTCTTTCTAAAATCCATGCATATTTATAAGAGTAAGCAACTAGATAGTTCAACCCGATCAATAGCTTGAGTCTCTCTTGATGAACCATGAGTCATTTCGAAGCCGGTATTTATCAAAACGTAGTACATTTCCTGGTTCCAAGATTCCTGACTGGGGTTCCTTCGTTCGTTTCATGATTTGGATCATACCTACATTCGGCCGTCTAGAAACAAGATGATCTTCTCAAATTATCTGATTGAAACCCCTACAATTCTCTTGCCAGTGCAAATGTTGCGCATATCCTCAAACAAAATTTTCAAATTTAATCAGTAGACATGAAAATGGGATTTTTGTTCCTTTATCTCCTCCTAAAGGGCATATAGTAAAGCAAGCAATCTAGATATCCCATATAACATCGTTATATATTGGCCAAAATCATTTTATACGTTTAACATGTCCTATTCCATGTTTTCAGGGTTACAACAGTAATGAGAGATGTTTGATTTAATATGAATGTACTATTCCATTATATTCTAGTTCCAAAATCCAGTAAGATCAGTCAATCCTTGGAATTATTGATCAACGCGGGCAACTTCGATTCGATTATGGATCATATCATGTTAGACAGGTGGCAGGTCTAAAAGGATCAACTTGAATGCAACCCATTAAGTTGCCATTAAGTTAATCAGTCAAAACAAGTATGATTCGTCAGGTATCCTCTCGAGTTGATGCCAGATTATACGGGTCCATGTGTTCCGTTGATGAATTGTAACACGCCTTGCCATAAATTAAGTTAACGGGATGGTACAGAAATAATGTATTTAAAAGAATAATAACTTTTAAAATACGGTATGTTTTTATAGATATTCCAAATATAAGTGTCAAACATGTACCTTTGACCTGAACATAATATTACACTAAAACAATGTACCTTTTGTACAAGTGAGTTTTAATAGAGAAGGCACAGTTGGCAATTCCATCTTGGCTTATCAAAAAAGGCGCATGTACACCATGCTTCTTGGGGAGTACTAAAAAATTTTGGAGAAGGCGTATACACGCGAACTAAAAAATTTTAAAGAAGGTAGCATGTGTCTTTATCGGTTTTATAGTGACACCGCAAACTGATTGCTCATTTTCACTCACACTCGTATCCCTCTTTCACTCTTTTAACTCTCGCTTGTTGTAACGCCCTAGATTTAATTAAGGTATTACTGCTATGTATAATATTTTATACATTACACGTTTAGGCTTCCTAGAATTATATGTTTATTTTGAACATTTGCTAACCGATTCTAAATTATGAAATCGTTCAGTTAGATTCTTAAAACAACTAGATTTGTAGATTTTACAAAAACATAATTATAATCTACTTTCAAGAGTATATCATTTTTCCCAAAATCAAAGCTTTTAAAGATATTACAAACATATGGGCTTCTCAACTAAGTCCTTAAAAGAATATTATAAACTTAAAATATAAATCCAGCTCTTTAACAAAACAAACCTAAACTCACTTTACTTAGCCAACATCGTCCGAAACCCAAGCCAAGCATCATCATCCATCAACAACACCATAATCAATATCAACACCAACATCAACAACAAGATCTTCATCAACTCAACCTCATCATCATCCAATCATCAACATCTCATCATCATCAAATTACTTAGAAAAGGAACAACAACAACAATAATAAGTCGAAACTCGATACACGGTAACACAAGCGCACACTAAGTGACACACGAGCTTAACTAAATGCAATACATCAACCAATAAGTTATTATATTTTCTTTAAACTAAACAAATCAATATTGGAGCACTCAAACTACGAAAAGATCCAGGAAACGATTTTCCATCCCTAGCCACCACCTCAGCAATGGGGGAGCATGCCAATAGCCCCCATAGGTGACTACCCCAGGGCGGGAATTTAGGGGTTTTAAGTAATTGTAGCTACTAAGGAGGTTGATATAAACTGTCCGGATACTTATATCTCCGATATCCAACCAAGAAAGAGAAAATAGCCTCATTTAGGGCTCACAATCGTTACACACTCTCTACTCATCTCAGTCAATAACATCATCCAGTATAGTCGTCCCATATAGCATGAACCATATCATATTACTTCTTCTCAAACCTAAGTAGACGTTACACCGATACTGTTTACCCCATCGGCTACCCGCTGAGCCATTTATTGGAAGTCATTGCATCATAATGGGTGGCCTAAGTGCCTAAACTACCGTGTCCACTCGGACAAAGTTACCGCTTTACGAACCAGACTTGACAGCACACGCACAACCATCACTCATCAATTATTAAGCCGAGTTTAAGTTTTAATTCATTTTTAGGATGCCTATCCTGGCAATCACTATACAAGTTATTGCATACCTTATATGTTTGAAATCCAAACAGGCTCAGAAAGGAAATTAGAAGCCAACTCAAAAGATAGATCAAGTATTCATATATGTAAATTCAAGAATTAAACTCATATAAGAAACTAGACTAATCATCCATTTATATCAAACTCATTTTATTAAGACCATATTTGATCAGATACTAAATAAGAACATCGCTATCACAACCTGCCACCCTAAGCTCCACTGCAACAAAAGGGGCGCTCTTAGGCTCTTAAGCCATCCTAGGCAGGGATCATGATGCCAAGTACACTGACCCTCCCAGCACACCCTCAAGCATAAGCAGGACACCAGAGGTACTGTGTAACGACTCAGAACTCTACCCACCGAGGTATTGTCAGCTTTAGCCAAACGCCGCACGGTTTTGTCCTTTTGGTGCTAGAGCTTCCCAAGGGGCCACCCATCATGAGATTGCTCTGCCCAGAGCACGCTTAACTTTAGAGTTCTGACAAACTCTAAGACATTACACAGCCAAAACGCCTCTATGCTTAAAGTTGCACCATCTATATTTGAGGGGTATTACATACTTTCTCACTTATAGAACCGACATCCCTATTAGCTTCGTTACATAGGTCCACAACCACTGCTCTGATATCATTTATTACGACCTGCTACTCCAGGCTCCACCATAGCGGAAGGGGCGAACCTAGGCCCTTAAGCCACCTTGGGTAGGGATCGTGATGTCAAGTACACTAGCCCTTCCAGCGCACCCTCAAGCAAAATCAAGATACCAGAGGCACTGTGTAATGATTCGGAACTCTATCCAACAAAGTATTGTCCGCTTTAGCCAAACGTACCACGGTGTTTTCCTTTTGGTGACAACACTTCCTAGAGGGTCACCTATCTTGGGATTATTTTGCCCAAAACACACTTAACTTTGGAATTTTAACAAACTCCGAACCATTACATCGAAAAGACTCCTCTGTGATTAGAATTCTATTATCTATATTTGAGGGGTATTACCCTTTTTTATGTCACACCCTGCCCCCTGCTATCGAGGTTCTAAGCATGTGATGCCAGGGCAGACAATTGCCATAGGCCCCCTAGTGATAATGGCCGACACCACCCTCAATTGGTGAGAGTTGCTGCCTTTGGGGCAGGAAAAAGCCTCGGGTCTTGGGTTCGATCTCTGTAAGCTACACATAGGGGGTCAACTCACCTGAGGGTAACAATACCTATAGTACCCGTGATACCCAGCAGGCATGCATTGGTTGGGGTTGCTTAAGGGCGGTGTCAGTGATTATCACTAGGGAGCCTGTGGCAGTAGTCTACCCTGGCATCACATGCCCAGACCCTCGGTAGTGGGGGGCGGGGTGTGACACATGCTATAGCCACAAAGATCGCTCTATCAAAATACGGACAGTTCTCCTTTATCTGTCAAAGTATTTCTTTTCACTTTGTTTATAATCTCTTATTACAAAAGTATCAACAAAGCATTCATATACTAAAAATATTCATTTCCTAAGCAAATAAACATTTGAAACAACATATCCCCATATAATTCAGGGTTTATCCTAACTTATTATTCTAAGTCAATTATAAGCTATTAAACCCATTTTAACTTAACTTAGCCAAGATTGATTATACTCAATCAATCTTAACTTAATCAATCTAATCCATTTTAGCTTACTAAAATCTATTTAGTCAAGTTAGACTAACAATGATTAACTAAGTTCATTTTATATCTAAGGTTCATATTAACTTAAGTCTATATTGACTTAATCTTAGAAAAGTTTATTAAACTTAATCACTCTGACTCATTTTAATTCATTCAAGCTCATTTAGTCAAATTGAACCTAGATTTATTAGCAAAGTTCACTTTATACTTGAATAAACACATTTAACAAGTAAACATAAGTTTTTAACTTTGTTTGAAAAACGTAGCAACTGGAAAGAAATAAATTTTTTGGCCTTGATAGTTTTTGAATTTGTAAAATCTTAAAACATGAAAGTTGTAGATCTCTTTTTAAGCTTTCCATAGCCTTTTCATTCACCTCAATCCGAGTTCGTATGAAAAATTTATGATCAAAATACGGTGACTAGAGGCTAGTAATGGTAGAGTCACAACTATGATTTTTGAAAACACCAAGATCAGAGGTGTGATTTTTAAAAATATCGAGGTCAAGGGCCAGTAAAGGCGGAATCACGCCCTTGACTTCCAAAAATCATCCAATCCAAGCCTTGTAAGGGCATAGTCATGCCCGTAATTGACAGATTTGAAGGGGTTGCGAAATCCTATGTTTTTCAAATTCTATTTTATCAATTTTTACATATCTTAGTATCTTACATCAACTAAAACACAATAAAAGCAATATACAACTCAACATACTCACTTAACAACACCAAATACATAGAAACTCCACATCCCCAACATCTAACAACTTTCATAACTTCATAGTTACATTTGAACTTTCATAACTTCTTCAACTCATTCATTTACTAATTTTATTACAAACTCTACTTATACCTAACATCAATTAATCATGTATAAACAAAAACAAGAATCAAAACAATATAAAACAAATATACTTAGCTTTTAGGCAACTCAAACAACTTGACCCTCTTCTTCTTCTTGTTCTCGCTTGGTTTATCCTCTCCTATCTCATCTTCTACTTGATTTCTCTTTTATTCCTTCTTGAATTTGAGATTTAGCATGAAGAATTTGAGAGATGAAAGAGAGAAAGGAAGAGGAACAGAAGAGAAAGAAAAGAGAAAAAGAGAGAGATAGGAATGGTGAAGAAGAAAAGAGAGAGAGAAAGAAAAAGAAAGAAAGAGAAGGCAGGGAAAGAAAACAGAAAAGAAAGGATAAGGATAAAAATTAGGATATTTTAGAGTAAGGGTATTAAGTTTAAACCTTCTGATAATTATCTTTAATATCAAAACTAATTTGAAAATAATTTGAGAATATATATTATAAAAATTACTAACTTGATTTAGAAACACACTTTAGAAATTTAGTTTACAAGAAACTGATATTTAAATTGGATTTTGGTCTAAAATTGATATTTTAAAGCAAGTAATTGATTCCAAAAATTAATAAAATTTTACAAAATGAAAGATAACTAAAGTTTAAGGGTTTAGGAGTTTTCAAAACATTTAAAATATTTGTTTTGGGTTTAGGAATTTGAATTTGGAATAAAAGGAGTTTAAAATAAAGAATTGGGTTAAAATTAAATAGTTTGATTTATCAAGAATAGTTATTAAGGAAATAGGTAATCTTGTAAAATATTTCAAATCTCAATCTCAATTCAAATCTATTTACTAACTTATTTACATCAAATTATCCATTTATTTTCTATTATTTACTTATTTGACCCATCTAAACTATCTATCTTATATTTCTAATTTAGGTTAAGATTTAAGGTATTTCACTTGCACTATTACACAAATTTTCAAACACTACCTTTCAAAATATCTCTTACATTTTTGTCTCTACCTATCGTGAAAGATGAAGGAGATGAGGATATTACTACACAAGCTAAGGAATTAAGTTTTATCTTAATACATGAGCACATTAATCAAGCTATCCTTTCTTGGGAATTAATGTAAGCGTCCAAGCGCATCATGCATCGCATATTGAAGCAAAGACATCCGTCCTGTAAATCCACAAAGGCAAGGCATGATGTGCTATTTGTCAATGCAATATGAAGAATACAGCCTATGCACATGCACTAGTCAATATCATATTACAAAGATAAAGTCCAATGAGAGATGACCCAATTCTCAATCCTAGAGTTGTAAATAATCAATAGTATGTCATTATTATGTTGATCAAGACAGGAATCTGATAGAAGATGAGTAGAGTGGCAGTCGAGATGATGATAGTTCTAAAGAGAGTTAGAAGATGCAAGAGAATGTCGCAAGCGATTTGCCCACACAACATCCTTCAAGTTCAATGGGAAGTGACTCACATGGGTGTTAATAATGAAATTCCATTTTTTAATATTGGTAGAAGTAACAGATACGTCAACTTTGAGCAAAGTCTAAACATAATATGCAGTAACATATCCACAAGCAAAGGATCTAAATAAGGGCATCATGTTTGACTTGAAGGCTAATTTGATTCACCATGTGAAGTCCTTCCATCTAAAGCATCATTGTAACTTTCATGTCAATGAATCAAGTTTGACCCCAAAAGCAACATATTGTGTTAAAAGACATAAATGCTATAACTGGAGGTTACATGTGTACAAGAAAAAACTAAAGGGACTTTTTTCCAATCATTAGCTTAGAAGGCCCTCATTCATGTGTTAACGCAATGGTAGGCTAGAACCATTCTTAATTTAACTCAAAACTCAACCCAATATTTCCTCAATCATGTATGGAAGAATCCTAACGTCAATGCTCTAGACCTTCAATCCATGTGGAGAGCGTTTTTAGAGTATACAGGCTGTAAGTGAGCTATTCCTAAACAATTTTCAAATTTAGCAATTTAGCTAATAGGAAGAGGCACATGAGGAGCACATGTAGCCATAGAAGCCTATTGAGATGACCCAAGGATTGCAAATGGATCCACCATGTCGTTAGGCCACACAGTCAAGTAGAGTTCGAGATGGATGCTTTAGCACCTCCATAGTTGTTGATTAAGTAGCATCACCACCCGCTTCCACATATGAGTCTACATATCACATCTTATCATTTAGACGCAATTATTCTAAGGATATTATAGGAAGCTTGAGGTTCAAATCCAGTTTGCTTGTTACTCCATACCCCAAGTATCCTTTTAGTTCTATTCCTACTCATCTAACACCTCAGAAGGTAAAACCATGGGCAAAAGATACAGGCCACATATGGAAGAGGGGATGACACAACTCCGCAAGCCTTACATAACAATTCTATCGCCTCCCATTACTTTGGTGAAGTGTCTACACAAGACCAAAGGATACAAAAGGAACAAAAGGAAACATCCTTTTTGCTTTCTAGATTTGGAAAGTCTTGCCACGAATAGTAGGAAAAATTCATAAATTATAAAAATGATTTAAGTTGGTTCGAGCATAACATTAAACAAAATTAAGAAAAGGTAAAAGTTTGAAGCAGAAATGTTTTTGTTGTCCCATCATCATATCTCTATTATATCCCTATCAATAAACATCTTGCACATGTTAAAAAGTACCTCCTTTATTTTAGAAATTTATATATTTTTAAAATTTATTTAACACGCATCAAATATTTATTAGTAGGAACACAATGAAAACAGCATGATGAGACAGCAAACTTTTTTCCTTTCAAGCAACATCTACCAGTCTATTATTTAACCAAATGCTGAAATGGAAATGCCAAGATAAATATTTATACAAACATACGAAATTTGTTATACAAATCCACGACTCGAATAAATCTAGCATGCAAAATTTGGATGAAGCTGCTGTCCCTTTATGTGATAATACAACCGAAGAAACCGCCGCATAAGAAAGCCAAAACGTTGTATTGATCTGATATGGGACTATTTTCACTTCCATAGACCATATGCATCTTTTTCATTTTCCAACAAAAAAAATACATATCCCTGTATCCACCGACTTCAACCTTACATACATCTTAAGCAGATTTACAAAAAACTAAGATGTCGAAAACATATGTTTGAGACAATTTTGATGCGTTCAACATGCTAGCTGAGTCAGTAGAATGCTGATGAATTCATCAGGAGAAACTGAATTTGAGGTGTATCGAATCAACAACGGAATTCCTTTGTATTCATTTGTAGAATGCCAAAATCGGTCTATTAAATCCTGTTTTGCTACCTGTCAAACTAGAGGTTAGGTCCTCAACTTTTCTAAAGCCAATCTGCAATGAAAAAATTCTAAGCATCAGGTATCTGAAAGAACAAAAGTTATATCAGAAACCAACTTTCCCCACACTACCCCAAATTCTAATTACCTTATCCAGAAGGATTTCCTGAAAGTACTCTGGAGGGAACAAGATATTACTGTAATTCTCTGCTGTTGACTGCACAACAAAATGGAAAATCATCGAGTGTATTATCAAACACCGACTGGATAAAATTTAATTAATGTATGCAAATCCAACTAAAGGATGTTTTTATCCCATTCTTGAAGAATTCTTAATAATTAACTCAAACGACTTGAGGAAAGTAATCTCTCATGATGGTTTTTCTTTTTTGTTGTCTTGTGGCAGAATTTGAACACACTTCAAATGATGATATTATTGAAGGATGAGTAAATCAGAAAATAAGACAGAATCTGTCCAGCAATCGTCTAAGCTAGCATTTGTGAAGTTAGTATTAGTTTTTGTATGTTGATTCAATAGTAGGAGTCACATCCAATAAGATATAGCCAGGGAGCACATAAATAGTAAAATAGGAGTATATATAATGATATAAATGAGAAGAGAGATTCATTGGGTCTTCGCGTTTAAGACGCATTTTGCTCTGAAGTGTGCCTTTTATCATATTCAATATGACCAATGTATTAATCTTCCAGGTTCGTATCAAAATCCATCCATATTTGAAAATTTTCAAAGCCTCAAAATCTTATAATGGAGCAGAAACATGGTGGGGATTGATAAGCCAGCACCTTGGAAAGCATCAGCTCAGAGTAAAAAACATGCCAGACATACCCCAACATAACTAGTCTGGAGATCAGGAAAAAGAAATGTATAAAACATAGTAACATCAGCATCCATGAAATCCATAAACAAGAATAAAGATATTTGAAATAGCTTCACTTTGAGACACCGAATGATATGAAAAACAATTTGTTTAACCAAAAACACTTTCAGGTAACCTTACCCCAAAAAAAGTTGGCCTTACCTAGAAAGGAAACACATCCGGGCAAAAGTAACAAGAAAACAATGACGCGTGGCCATACTGGATCAACTTTAAGTAGGAGAAGAGAAAAAAATAATGATTAAAAAAGTGAACCATTTTAATCATCCCTAACAGTTAATGCAAAAAGATCTCAAGTCCTGCAGTAGGTGATAAAACTAGTCGGATAGAATTACTCAAAGCTGCTGGCTTAAAAAATATACATATATACATATATATAATATACATATATTACTAAAAGCCTAGTTAAGAAAGAAAATGAAATTTAATTACCTCGGAGACAAGGCGATTCTTTTCATATGAACGCCAAGGTTGAGGTTCCAGCACAAATATGCCACCCTGCAATTAATGGGGATGCAATTCATCAGCACATGTGCTCATCGTCCAGAAAATGGGCATGTACAGAAGCTGTGCGCTAGCATTTCCTATAGACAAATATGGAGCCTTTTTCTATGTTATCTTTGTCATGCACAAGCTATCCTGTGATAGCCATGACAGGCATCCTTCAATCTTAAACAAGGTAAAATACAGAATAATCATATTTCTAATTGCTGCAGCATTGCCATCGGTCCAATTTCTCCATACAAATAAGGTAAGTATGGATAGGAAAGAAGTAGAAGCAAATGGAACCCATGTGTCCACACCCAAGCACACAATTACTAATTGGCTCGCCCACTCTTCTTCCCTTGATATGGCAGAAGTTGTGATATAGATGCTTCTAATTTTATATGAAATTTTATCGATAAGTTAGAATAAGAATGAAAGGAGCAAAAAAGATGCATGACCTCATCATCCAATGTGACATTTATATAAACTCAAGCATAATATATATGCAAACATATGCCGTGAATCAAAAGGACCATCAATGTCAAACATAGAAATTAAATTGCATATGCATCATTTCAACACAATTTCTGCATCACCTGTACAAAAACTAACCAATGCTTCCTCCAAAGAAATACTTAAGAATTTATGAAAAACATGAAACATACCGAATGTAGAAGGCGCCAAACCTTCGAAAACAAGTTGATTAGGCCACTATCCCCCCAGTTTAGATGAATCCACTTCGTAACACTCAAGCTAAAATCATAATTGAGCCATTATAAGCCATGATGCCGCAAAAGTAAGTATGATAATGCATGCATAAGAAAAATCAAAAGATATGGTTCCTACTTTTCTCCCAAAAACAGATGGAATTGTTAATTGTCTCCTATCTCATTTAAGAAAAGGGTAAACTACAGATAGATAAATTTATATTCAGCATAAGGTCTCCAAACATTAATGTCAAGTTGTTTATTTCAATGTTATTTTCCTTTTATAACAGATATTGATTCAATGGAAGTTGCTTGTTATGTGAGACAATTCTGCACCTTTTAGGTTGTGCTGGAAAAATTACATTTTACTCATTGATAGTAAGTAGTAGTTTGCCTTCTCCCTTTTCCACTTCAAACAGAGCACAAGCTCCTATCATGCTACCTACAAAAAAATTTAAAGAGAGAAAAATACAATATCTCAGAAGACCTCCCTATGCTCAATATTGCACTTTTAAGAGCATTGACTTGTACCTTGCTCAATTCCTCCTTTAAAAAATTGTATGAGATATTCTCTTTTAGATGATTAACTGCAATACGCATTCATTGGACAAATACACGTGTTCTTTCAGACAGAACTGATCCCACTCTGGTAAATAGACCTCATAACAGCACGCCAGACAGGTGAGTTGAACGTTCCAAAGTATTAGAGGGAAGAGACTTTGAAATCACATTGCCTTCTCATAACAGAGAAAAGATGCATTCAAGTTATTTTGTAAATTTAAAGGCAATAAATCCCATTGCATTGATACCCATCACTAAAAACTGATGGTAATGCAACTGGAAATAATTCAGTAATAACTAAAACTAACAAGAAAAAGTGGAAGTTTCCTACTTAGTACAAACAAGGCATTGTCTCATAAAGAATAAAAAGCATCCACTGTAATGTGCTGGGATCGACTTATTGGAATTAGGACACTGCTCTTTCAATATGATATTATCTCTTATTGCTCTCAACTTGATCTGTGAGAGCATCAGATAATACTACTGATACATAGATCTAAGATACTTAGGTTTTTATTTGAGTTTGAAGCACATGAGTACCATATCCATACTTATGCAATGCGTAATCTCCCTAATATTTGAACAGATTCCCATTTTCAGAAAAACTATATAAAAGACAACTGCACTGGCTCTCAGTTGATCCATTGTCACTGAGAAATGGGGAGGGGGGAAAAACACACAATCCAGGTAATCATTAACTTACTAACATTTTATGATTGAAAATAACGAAAAATATGTGACTGGAAGGAGGGAACAAAATAGATAACACCAATAAATATCACTTACCAAAGAATGGTATCAAAGGATTCAGATATTGGGTTCTTATTCTGAACAAAATTCTCCTTCTTAAAGGAGACAATGTCAGTAAGATCTCTCCTCTCAGGAAACTGATGCTCAGTAGCTTCCCTTGCCTCTCCATCTAAAGAGTTATTGATTGATTGTTCTGCATCATTTGATCCCTCCTCAACCCTCAACTCTGAAGATTTTGAATTCCCCTTGTCAGAACTTTCCTTTTTCACAAACTTCCTGAGATGCCAGTACGCGTCTTCAATTCTATCTAAGAAAGCAAAGAAGAATTAGTTCACCTCTGTAAGGCCAAACTCATGCTTTATACATTATCTATAAAGTATAGAAGACAAAAAAATAATAAATAAATAAGAATGTTGATCGGTTAGTTTCTTTCCTTTATGTTCTTAACGTGAAGCAAAATAAGAAAACTGCTCTATCAAAATCTAGCCAGCTGCTACTGAACTTTAACACCCCAGAAACTTGCTAGCCATTTGCCTGCAAGAGGGAGGATGACAGCCTACAAGGATTCTTGTAGGACAAAAGATGTAGTTCGGACAAATTTTTTTTTAAAAGCTTAATCAAATATTCTCCACCGTTCCTTCATTTATAAGTAAAATATATATAATTAAAAAAAAAAAGGAACGACAGAATCAACCTTAATTCTTCTTTTCCTCAATCCTAAACTCAGAATAGGCTCTGGGCACATGAAACGTGGACAGCATAGGATTTGCAAAAGATACCTTAATCTCATAGGATACTATGTTTAAAATTTTCAAATTTTCCCTCATGATAAATCAGAAATGAAAGTATTTCCTCAAAGAAGATATGCAATATTTCTGATTCAAAAGACTAAATTTTTGTAAATGTGTAGTTCATTTATTATCCTTTTATCAACATGTTCTAGAGCATCCATTTCATTTTTCCCCTAACTGCCATGTCCTGTCTATATCTGTGTCACCTCATAGATCCATGCACTTAGCCTATAAACCATCTGACAATGTAGGATCACAAACAGCAAACTTTATCTAACATATCACTATTAGCAATTAAGAGGAAAAAGGCTTACTAGAGTCAATGTCAATTCCAAGTATGCTTTGGCAATGAAATTTTTTAGCTGCACAGTACCAAACGGTTTGTGTCAGTAAAAATTAAGACCTTGTATATATATTTCGCATTAAGATCACATGCACTAAGTCCAACTCTTCGATGACAGCAAAAACCATTAAAATAGAAGACTGCATAGAACAAGTATAAGCCATGATGAAGGTATACAGTAAGAAATAAAAAGGATGGATACACGGGGACTTAGTATTTTCATTCTGCATTGTCCTTTTGCTTAGAGATTATCATTCTTCCTACCAAATATTTCAAGTATAAATCTCATATGCAGCAGTTCACTCAAACAAAAGCATTTTTCCTACCATGAAAGATATAAACTATAAACTGTCGTTGCAGCCTACCATGAAAAGGGACAGGCAAAAACCTTCTAAACATTTCAACTTATTAATATGAAAAGGAAATAAAAGAACTTCCACAGATAACAAGGATCTCATTATAAAAAAATTTTTTTTTAAAGTAACTGATGGCATAATAAATCATCAATGGCAATCATGAAAGAAACAGCGGGCTTTAGAAATTCCATATACATATTTGTGCTGATAATATTGCAATAGTAACAACCTTTCCTTGAACCAAGTTAATCAAGCTCATACTCTGCATCATAGCAAATCACATGAAACAAATTAACCATTTGCACTTAGTCTCTATCTAAAGAAGTCTGATTTACATGAAAAGATCGCTACATGTATATTGTAACTTAAAATAGCTAACACATATTACATGTGAAAGGTGATTAAACCATTAGTCTCTTTAGAGAGGCGTTACAAATAAACAAGGTTATAGGCATAAGATATTTTACCAATTTGGATTGTAATCAGCCCGTTATTACAGCCAATGTCAAGACATTGTTTTCCTTCAAACCAATCCTTCCTCATAACTTTTAAACGGGGATCTTCGTCTAAACCCTGATCTATCTGGAACATCAAAAGGAAGAAATTATTCCTCAAATTCCCAAACATAGTATAAGATATCAGTAACTAATGAACTGTATGCATTCACCTTTTCCACATGACTAAAGCATTAACAGCATAAACAATTGCCAAAGTAAGTTTTAACAAAGCATTGAATACATTACAACTGCATTTGTGCTAAATTCAAAATGAACTACCACTGTCAAAAACAATCATAACTTTGCTCAAAATCAATAATACCTAAAACTCTGCTAGTTGAAACTTGAAAGATTTCCGTAAAGCTTATCAAGAACAGCAGATTCAAATAACTTTTAAGTGAACAGCATAAAACCACATAAATCAAAAGGACAACCACGTAAATCAAAAGGACACTTGAGATAGCTGTGAAACCAACTCCATAAAGTTCACATTACAACACTTTCAATTGACGGTTTTGGTTCTTAAATGGGGTTATTTTGAAATCAAAGTACGGAAATAGGGTCCGTTTGGATTTTCAAAGTAGGTGCCGTTAACAACAGTACCTTTAGAGAGAAGAAGAAGAAGTATAACGGCACCTTCACTGCTGCACACCCAAATACCCCACGCCCCACCCCAACTTCCTGTGTGATAGAAAACTCTCAGTCATTGCAAAAGCCACCTGAGCATAAGAATCTAACCAAATTCCAGTTATAACAACTAACCTGAGCCATGAGCTTAACGTACTTAGTATAACTACTCCAATCAAGCTCATTTCATTTCTTAATCAACTATCATGAAGGACAACACAGCGCTCAAATTCCATGGATAATTACTAGATATTTAATCAAATTTTCTTCTCTCGAGTACAAAAACCAATTACACGAATCATTCACTTGCAGTCATAAGTACCGAAATTAACAAGACACGGCTTAAAGTAATAATCAATCAATAAATTAACTTGCGGCTTCAACCTTACTTTAAGAAGCTAAAACAGAACTTCAAAAACCAACTTCAGCTCATCTAATGGCATAGATATCGTAATATGAAGCTTTTAATAAAGTGAAAGATGAGATTCTTGGGGAGAGAGAGAGAGAGATTACGCGATAGCCGTAGTAGTTTCTGTAATTGCCGTAGGGTGCGAATTCTTTGCGTGCTCGCTTGTTCTTATTCTTATTCGGATTCGGATTCTGGTTCTTCGATCCTTCCTTCTTATTGTTCCATTTCTTTGTACTTTCAGGGTTCATCTTCTGGTTTGTGTGTGTGACAGAGAGAGACAGAGGGAGAAAAGGGTTTAGGGTTCTGAGGGTTTACTTAGGGTTTTGAATGGCCGTGTCTCGGTGTGTATTAAAACTTAGAAGGGCAAAGGAGACGAAGCGGGAATTCCCGCGCCGGATTCTGTATGCTTTGTATCGGGTGAATCACATGTCTCATGTTTTTGGAAAAAAAATTACTTAAATACAAATTAAAAAAAATTATAAAACTATTATTGTTATATTATATATTGAAAATAAGATACAAGAATTTACATCAATATCGCATTTTCAATAAGGGATATAGCGACCTATTTGAGTAAACTTGTGAAAACAAATATCCCGCATGACTAATATGCGATATAAGTCAACCGTGTATTGCATAACCGTCATGCGATACATATTTAATATTTACATAAGTGTAACATGTTGGTCATGTGATACTAGTATAATTTTAAAAAAAAAATTATATCGCACTTTCAAAATACAAAACAGCAACACTCTTCATGTATTTTTTTTTCACAATTTCGTTTTGTGTAATTTTTTTTTAAACTATATTATACATATAATATTCTCCTTCGGATTAGGTAATATTTTTTTCATGGGCCTATAATTACTCAGGTACATTATTAATTAATCCATTATATATATAATTGAATTGTTTTGTATACGTATAACAGTAACAACCAACGTGATCCAAATGTAAGACAGTTCAAAATAATAATAGAACAACTTGATTATTTTAATTATAAATATGATTTAATAATTATTCAACCTTAAGGGATTGTGGAGAAAAATTAAAAATCATAAGTTTAAAAAAAAAAAAAAAAACTCACAAAATCTGAACTTAAAACCATATCTTAAAAATATGATTTCATTTGTATTAAAATAGTGTTTTCAAGACAATTTCAAGTCTACATTGAAATCATGTTTAACATGATTTCTAAGTTTAATAATGAAATCAAGTTTTTCATCATGATATAAACAAAATTCTCATCCCACTCTTCCTTATTTTGCATGGATTTTTCCTCTTAAAATCAAAACCCTACTCAACACCTTTACTCTTCGAATCAATTGAACTTAGCATTTTTCACATCAAATCTCACCAAAGTTGCTCTTATTACATTCAATCCTCCAAACCCTAACCCAAGATGAAGGTAAGTGTCTTTTCACTTAATTTTGTTTTGACACTTTTGTTTATATTGTAATTTTTAGGAGAGGAATATTATGCATACATGCATAATGTAATGGTGTTTTTAAATCACTTGACATCAAATTTTGCTAAGTTCACATAACATGCACATTAAGTGATTGATAAAATTCATCCAAGTTTGCGTAGCACGAACATTAACAATTTGATGAAATTTCTAAATTACATTATGCATGCACATTTTAGTTTATGACATTCTTATTTATGCGTTACATGGAAATAAAAAGTTCAAATCTAAATTAGTTTGTCAATTGATCTTCAACTATATATAATGCAAGTCAATTTTCCTAATTCTATGGACATAGACAGGCACTTACACAAGCTAAACCTACGTGGCATAATCAAGACCAATTAGGTACACTACCATGCTATTTAGTTGGAGCACAAAAGGCCATCATTCAGCCAAAGGCAATTTTTTTATCAACTGATGGAACAAACCTCAAGTAATTGCCATGTTATGGAAGATTATTCAGCAGTACATTAATTGTACCACGGGCATGTTAGGTTACATGGTAGGTCCTTGGTTAAGTCTTTACAACTCTTTTATCTTTTTTTCTTGTAGAATCTATTTCTATCTTAATGTGTACCATTTAATGAAGGTTAGCTTCATCAATAAATTACTGCACATTGAGCATTCGAACATCAATTTTGAGGCATTGAATATTGATAAAGTGGTATGCTAATTCATGAGCATTACCACAGCCTAGTGTTCTAGCTATTATTAACAATAATTCTCTATCACTCCAACCGGCTCAAGAAGGTCATTGCAGGAGAGTAGGATGTAAGATCGTAGGCATGCACCAGCAAACATGATCACCTTTTCACGAGTTTTCTCCTCATGCACCTCCTTCGCCTGCATAATAAGAGTTCCCTTAGCCAAGTCCTTCAGCGTCATATTCAACTTCATTCGAGATACCCCTGGCTAAGAACTCTACTACAGCACTTTGGACTCCACCATCTCCACATTGGAAGCGGCCTGCAACTGCTCCTAGTGATATAAGGGATGGTCTTACCCAAGTTCAGCCCAAACCTCTACCGATGCATGTGAATTCTCTCTACATCCTATTAAGTGAAGGTGAAGATAGCGATTGGGTACTTAATCAAACCTATAACCAAGATTGATCAAGCATTATGGTTCTTCATGCAAAGAAGAAGCAAACAACACAATATTAGCTTTTTCTTTATTTTTATTCTATGTATCTATTATTTGTACAAGGTGTATTATTGAAGATTCAATTAAACTTTCATTTAGTTTTGTTGATATGTTGTGGACATATGGTTGTGACCGTCAAACTGACGTGTTGATGGAGCTTAGAGTGTGTTTGTATGGTTTGGGATTGGGTTAGGAATTCTCAACAAATTTGATGGAGTTTGGAGTTTGGAGTTGTTCCACAGCAAAGTTTGCTCATGTAGTTTAAATTGTTGCTAGTATATATAATACAACTTATTTTTTATTTGTATTTTCATATGTAACTCAAGTGAATTGTATTTTGGCTTTAATATAAATGCAAGATGTGCTGCAACTTTTAGCAAATCAAATCTTGATTTGAAGAACAATTTTATGTCACATTATGTGATTTTTTTCTAAAAACTTAATTTTTATAATTTGTTTTCTTTTTTTTAATTGCAGTTTTTTCCCTTGACCCTGACTTTAAGTTGATTCATCTTT
Organism: Combretum micranthum; assembly: GCA_024138025.1. Taxonomy (NCBI): domain Eukaryota; kingdom Viridiplantae; phylum Streptophyta; class Magnoliopsida; order Myrtales; family Combretaceae; genus Combretum; species Combretum micranthum. The sequence continues at coordinate 21,362 of JAMXBD010002209.1, read as the reverse complement.
TAAATAAATAATGATTTATCGCAAAAAATTTACTATAAACATTAAATTACAAAATTACGTATCTACAAGAAAATGTATAGTAAAAGTGATATTAAGATTGTATAAGATTTAAGTTTATTTAAACGTACAAATCAATAAAGAAATAAAATTTTACTATTGGAAACCGATTCAAAAATGTTGTTCAAATAAAATTTTTAATAATAAATTTTAGTTATTATATAGAAAAGATAAATACATTGAAGACTTTTTAACTTATAAGGAAGGAAAGAGTTTTTAAAACTTAATATTGAAATAGGCCTCTAGCAAAATTGTTAAGAAGAAAGCGCAAGTAGGTTTCATGCCTCCACTACTAATTTATTTTAACATTGAAGGCGTATGCTTTATCCGTACCTTTTTCTTGATGGAACACTTTCTCTCTCTACACTAAAAACAAAGCCACTATCTTCTCTTCACGAATTCTTCTATCTCCTGCAAGATCAAAGCATGCAATTTGGTTGATGAGATCTCTGAGGTATAGAGATGTAGAAAAGTATAACTTCTGTTTTTTCTCTCTACATCAAAGATGAAATCGATGAACTTTTCTCTATGAATTGTTTCATCTACAATGAAATAGGAGCATGAAGTTTGGTTATGAGATTTTTAGAGATCCATAGATGTAAAAAAAAAAAAAAAAAAAGCATTTATTCTGTTCATGAACTAAAGGAATCAAAGATTGAAAAGTTTGGTTATCTAGTTGTTATGGAGTAAACAAAGAAGGCACAGGGAGCCATGCACTTTAATATTATTATATTTTACTACTAAAGGAGCAGCTTTACCAAAGCGTTTTAAAAATTCTACTATAGTGAAAGTAGAGCCTATGCCTTCAGTAATTCATTTTATAAATAATTTTACATGTGAACTATTTCAAAAATTAAGCTTTAAAAACTAACTCAAATTATTACAAAAACCATATTAGAGTACAACTAACCATTAGCAGTTGGATCGTAATCCGTCATAGTAGTGGGTTATAGATACTTCACTTTTGTCTATAAAGCTTAAGAATTTATATACATACATACATATAATATTCTCTTAATATGTAATAAAAATAAAAATTGTATTAATGCAAAATCACCACATTTGAATATTTTAAGGTATAAGATTACATGAAAATTTTATTTTACAAGCCTTAGAAAAATCATTTAGGTTTTATATAATATATTTTTATTATATAGCTAGATTAGGATTCATTTAAATAGCTCATCAGGGCTACTTAATCTAAATAAGCCTAAATTTAAGCTTTAAAGTAATTCGTAGTGCATGAAGTGACCAGACATAGGCTAATAGCCTAATGGTAAGACACACATGCATGACAAGAGGCTTTGGATTCAAATCATGAGGAACCCACAAAGTGTTTTTTATTTCTTCATTGGAGGTGACATGTGCAACTCAGAATCCGCACACGCCCATTAACATCAGTGATGACATCATCGTCATCCCCTACTCCAGTAAATAGAAAGTTTAGCTTCATAATTACACCAAATTAATGGTGAAATTGTAAAATAGGCAGGTAATAAATTCATAATAATGCGAATTTGCAAGTTTTCGCAGGTTTTGCTAAGTTAAATCAGAGTAGGTAAATTTAGGAATATCAATATTCTACTTTCGAAAAATATGAACATTTTATTCGAATTTTTATTTTTAGGCAAGCTGAAGGACTTCCATCCTTCTTTAAAGTGTAAATATCACATTTGATTAAAAGTAAAACTCAAATTTGATGGAAATCCCAATTCATGCAATAAGAACCCTAGATATCAAGATGCAATTTTTGCACAAATTGGCACTTTCTAAGCTTAGGTTAAAACCCTAATAGTTAGAATGGGACTAACTAACACTTTTACAAGTATGAATTCCACTTAAAATCCACCCAAAATTTTGAGATCATGTCTTGTGTTTGGACCTAGGTTTGAAGTTTTCTTCGAAATCCTTATTTTGTAGGCAAATTGAAAAGAACCAATCACTATAGAAGGATTTGGAAGGTCAAAATCTATAGGTTGATAGCTTGAATCACTCTAGGGATGCTCAGGGACACCATCGTCGTAGTTGCCACCAGCTGTCCAATGCTCATTGAACACCACTTTTTAACATTCTTTAACTCACCACCGTCGAAGTGTTTGCCGTCGCTTTCTCTCCATCCGGCAACCTCCCTATCGTCATTAACCGCCATATATGGTCATTCCAGCTCATCGGCTACCAACCCAACTGGAGCTCCATGACTAACTCGCTACTAACATTGAGCCTAGTTAAGTGCATTCTTTTTTCTTTTTGTTTTATTTGATATAATAATATAATAATTAATAATCAATTTTTAAAAAATAAAATAATAAAAATAATGAAAAGTAAACATTGAATAGTGTAAATGAATGTATGGCACTTATTTGTTGGAGATCTAAAAAGAATAATAAGAATAATAATAGCAAAAATAAAAAGAATAAAAATTATAATGGTAAAAATAAATAACAACATATACACACACATATACGTGTTAATAAGTATACGTGCATGCATCTCATGTAATTGCTTGAAAAGTATCAAATTGAATTTTTTGTTTGTAATATGTGTTTGTTATGGTAATGAACTAATTATAATAATTTAATGATAGGTAGTAATCTTTTTTTATAATGTTTGAACGAATATGATCTATGAATATTTGTGAAATACCTAAATCTACATCTAACTAACTTAGAAATAGGATAATTGAGTAGTATTATATATGGTTAATTTTGGATTAGAACTATAATGTAATCTAGAAATTTAGCTTAGATATTTAGTTAAATTAAGTAAAGTAACTTAAATATATGACTAGATAAATTGACTAATTAAATTAGTAAAGAGATCAAATTGAATTTAAGATTTTGAATATCCTTTTCAAAATTATCTATTTGTTTCATCTATTTATTCCAACAAAAATCAAATTTCATAAATCTTTTCAATCTTATTAGAACCCCTTTTCTTCAATTTGAAATTCTAAATCTTAAACATTCAATTTAGATGTTTGTTAAACTCTTAAACCCTGAATTTATTTTAACTTTCATTTTCTTAAATTCCCATAATTTATGAATTCATTTGCTTGTTTAAAAATATCAGTTCTTAAACACAAACTTAATTTATATATTAGTTTCTCGTAAACTAAACTTTTTTATTGTATTTCTAAATCAATTTATTAATTTCTATAATATAGATTTTTAATTTATTTCTAATTAGTTTTGATACTTAATATAATTATCAAAGAGATTTAAACTTAACACCCCTGTACTAAAAATATCTTTAAAAATCTTATCCCTTCCTTTTCTTTTTATTTTCCTCTGCCTTCCTTTTCTTTCATTTTCGTTTCTTGCTTTTTCTTCTCTCTTCTTTCTCTCAAATCATCTCCAACTCTTAATTTTAATTATAAAGGAAATCAAAGTTAGGAAGCAAAATAAAGAGAAAGAACAAGCATGAAGAAGCTTAATCAACTAAGGAGAAGATCAAATGTACTTGTGTTTGCTAAAGATAAATATAGTTGTCTTACTTTGTTTGATTTGTTGTTTCTGTATGTATATGATAAATCAGTGTTAAATATAAGTAAAACAATGAATAAAGTTGGTAAACATAGACATATGAGCATGTAAGTTAGAATCTAAGGTAGTGTACATATGCATAGATTAGATGATTCATGACATGAATTGATATTAGATGAAGTAAAAATACATGTTTAAAAGTGTTTAAATAAAGATATAAGTTGTATGTTGCTTTTAAGATGCTAGATGTGGAGTTGTGATGTAAAATAGGTAATTAAATAAGTAAAGTTTTCGAAGTTTAAAACAGGCAAAGAGCACAGGAGAAACACGGATAACCATATTTGTTAATTCTCTACTATTTAAGGTTTTGATGATAACAAAATAGTCAAAAAACTAACTAATCCCTTAGTGTGCAGAACTATTTACAGAACTATTCACAGAACATTTACATGAGAAAGTTTCCAGAAACACAGAAGTTTTTACAGAACCTTTTCAAGAACTTTAAACAGCAATTCTGAGTTAAAGTTAGTTACTGTTCATCTTTTCAAACAATATCTATAATTTTTTATATGAAGAAGTTGATTATTTTAAAGATCTAACTCCGAGATAATAAGTATATTTGGATAGTATACTTATTTGTTCCACTAAAGTCAGATTATATCCTTGGGGATTTAAATAATTTCGAGTTTCTCTTCATCAACAAAAATAATATTTTCAACGATAAATCTAAAGTTACAAGAATTATTTGAAGACAAACTGTTTATTCTGACATACTTCAAGACAAGAACGAGCTTATCTATTTATCTTGGATATCGTTGAGGAAATCAGAAGAAGAAAAATGTTATCTTCAAATAGATAACATATGAAGATCACGATGGAGTTCAAGATATCAGCAACAGATATTTCAAATATCTATATTTATCAGAACAACGTCAAAAGAATAAATTCAAACAGAAACATACAGATTATTTTGAATCACGAAAATTCAGCAAACGTTATCTCCTATTTTCCACCAACTATTTCAAAAATCAAAATTCAAGATAGATATGATAAAAATATTACGAGAAGATCTTGGAAAGCTTATCTCTCCTGAAGATTAGAAGATCAGAACGTTGAGCTTTATTTCTAGAATAAAGGGAAGAAATCATTATAATATCAGAAGTTTATCAAACAAAAACTAAAGCGAAATTGTTTTTCAAATTCAAAAGAGGATAAGAGGATTTGATCCGAGAAAATTGAGGAAGACTTATCCACTTTACAGCAGAAGGATTCGAACGTTGAAATGTGTGGATATATTGCCGACCCAGAGAAGAAGAAAGAGAGATTAATTATTATTAATATATACTCTGATATTTTCTCTCACGTAAAGACGAAAAACAAAAAGCTTCATCTTACTGTTCTCTCTCTTATTTTGAAAAAGGAAGAAGCTTTTACAGAAGTTACAAGTTTTTAAGCTGCATAATGCTATTAAACTCTTAAAGCAAATTTTGATTTTTCTCATTTTTAAGAAGGAACATGTTGTTGCCTTCTCAAATTGTAATTTAATTATAGGATTAGACTTTGTAGATTGATTGTTAACTTAAGGATAGCTGTGAGAATCGAGCAGAGAGAATTGTACAATCTTTATTTGAATTGATTGGATATAGTGGAACTAACCCGTAGGATAACGGGGTCCCGACTCGGAGCTGGAAGAGTGGACTGGCGCACAAGGCGGAACCACTATAAATATGTGCCTGATCTTCTTATCCCTTCTCTATTTATATTTCCACAGTTTATTTTATTGCTATTTAATTGTTCATATTGTTCTTTAACTTAAAATCAAAGGGGATTGTTTTAAAAGGAAAAAATTTTAATTTTCTGAAATAATCAATTCAACCCCCCTTCTTGATTATTTTCGGGACCAACAATCATATTAATCGTGCTATTTATTTTTTATATGCCAAAGAAGAAACATAGCTGGAACACAACCACCTTATCCAATCGTGCTTCTCTCTGTTTCTTTTTACATATACATTCTCAAAATAACACAGCTAAAACACCGCATGCTCTATCCTAAAGTGTTTCTCTCTTATCTATGAGCTCTTAAGAAAATTAGTGAAGCATGGGAAGAACACGGCTTACCCTATCTTGCCATGCTTCTCTCTAATCTTCGAGCGTTTAAACTTTAAAATATTAATGAAACATGATGGGAACACGGCTTGATGTATTGGTCATGCTTCTATCATATGCATGTGCAAAGGGTGAAACATGACGTGTTTTTGCCCATATTCTTCTTAAAAATCTGTCTAAAATGAAAATAAAATAAAATAGGAAAATGATAGTTAATATACTATATTAGTTATATGATAATTTAAGAATGATTTTAAGTGAATTAATGAGTTTAATAATAAGCTAGATTTAACATAGATTTAAACATAAAATGAATCTTAAATATAAAATGAACTTAGTTAATAAATCTAAGTTTAACTTAACTAAATAAACTTTAACGAGCTAAAATAAATTAGATTGATTAAGTTTAATCAATTTGACATAATAATTGAATCAAATGATTAAATCTAATCAATTTGGCTATGATTAAGTTAGAATAGACTTAAGGGCTAATAATTGGCTTAGACTGATATATTGGGATAAACCATGATAAATATGGGTAATATGTTGTTTCAAATGTATGCTTGCTTGGAAAATAAGTATTTTTGAATATGAATGTTTTGATGATGATTTTTATAATGAATAAACTATAAACAAAGAGAAAATAAATAATTGGATAGACAATAGAAAACTATCCATATATTGGCAGGATGATTTTCATAGCCATGGTGAGGTTATTATTCAGTATCTTATCAAATAGTTTTTTTAAATAAGTTTAATGTAAATGGATAATTAATTTAAATACTTATATGAGTTAATTTTATGAAACAGATATTTGTTGTCCTCTAAGCTATTCCTTGACCTTTATTGGATTTCAAGCACCATGAAAGGTACACGGTGATGTGATTGTTGGTTATTTAGGATAGGCATACATCATAGATGAACTAAAACTTAAAGACGACCTAATAAGTGAGTGTTACTTATGCTTGTGTCGTTGAATCTGGTCTGGGAAGCGACAATGTTATCCGAATCTAGGCATGGTAATTAGGCTTAAGCCACCCTCTACCATGATACAACAATATGCTAGGATACAATGGCAATTTATAAGTGGCTTAACAAGTAGCTGATGGAGTAAATAATATCGATGTAACATTTGCAGTAATATGGTTTAGTTCACGTTTATAGGAGTTAAACTAATTGATGTTATAGATTGAGATAAGTAAAGTTGTATAACGGCTATAAACCCTAATGAGGCTATTTTCTCTTTCTCGGTTAGATATATGAGATATAAATATCCGAGCTACTTATACCAAGCCTCTGAGTAGCTATTGTTACTCAGGACCTCAGATTCCTATAAGTCTATTTCGAAGTATGAGTGCTCTTATGTTGTTTGTTTTGCTTTAATTTGAAGATAATAACCCGTTGTTGTTACATTGCATTAATTTAAGCATGTGTAACATCTTGCATGTGCTTGTGTTATTGTCGTATTGGGCTTTGGCTCCTTATTGTTTTCTTTCCAGGTGTTGATGATGATGATGTTGATGATTTGATGATGATAATGTTTGACTTAGGTATGGTTAATTCTGAAGGATTTTGAGGAGGAGTGAAGTGAAGAGGGTCATTGAATTATTTTTATTTTATTTTATTTTGTTTGAGAACTGGATTTATATCTTTAAAGTCTGTTGTTTTTCTATAAGGGGCTAGTTATGGAGCCTATATTTGTAATTTAAATCTTTTAAAGCTTTACTATACGATCATGAAAAGTATGGGAGATACCTGATGGTATGATTTTGTTTTTATAAGGATTATCTACTCATGTGAGTAAAAGTTAGAAATATTTTTATAAAGTTTGTTTTCTTGTTATAAATATAGTTGTCACCAGAATCTTAAATGATTTCATAATTTAAAATTTGGCTAGCAAATATTCGACATAAACATTTATTTAAATTACGTGACTAGAGAATTTGGCATGCCTAAATTCTAAATGTAGGTGATGAGAATCGGTCTAGCCTGATTCCAGAGATGAATACCCGAACTAAACTAGAATATCAAAGCTTGTTCAATCAAAGGAAAACATAGCAAATTGAATGGATGAACAAACTCATTCAAAGTCGGCAGCTTACATTGAACGTCAACGGCCATGCAAGTTACACCGGGGGCCCATATCCAGTGTACAATATTGAACAATTGAAGGTTGGTGATGGGAATCAAGTTAATTAGGTTACAAGACCGATCACTAGAAGTTGAACTCAAGGAATATAGAATCTTACCATGCGAGTTCTATCAGACAATTTGGAGTCAGGAGAAGCTAATTTGGTTGATGTTCCATCCATATATTATGACTTTAATGAACTACATGTGTCGGTGCTTCAGAAGGACAAGCAGATAAATACAGGAGTGTCATGGCATGTAAGCCGCTACTCAGGCCGCCATCTTTGAATTATAGGCTGCCATCTTTTAATTATAGGCCACCATCTTACTTTTTAGGCTGACAGCTTATGTATTTGATCGAACTATCCTTTATTATTTTCATTAGTTTTTAATAGTTTTTGCATTATTAAAGGGTTTTACTATAAATACCCTTTCATGTAATAGAATCTTTAGTTTTTGGATGTGATTGAAACCTTAAGGAGAATTTTCTCTCTATTTCTCTTATCAATCAATTGTTTTATTGTGGCGAGATCCCATTCTTATCGATCCTTGCGATTATGGTGAACACCCGTTCTTATTAATCTTTAGATTGTAGCGAACAAACCACTTCTTCTTGTTTATACGTAATATCAAACGAAAGTAAGTGTATTTCGAGTTGATCTGGTGCGCTATATCCATATCAACGTCGATCATATCTTTTAATTTCTTGTATTCTAAACACAAAAGCCATAAAAAAAAACATTTTTATTTTGTCTGAACATTCGATTTGTGAGATCTGCTCCATGCCTATTGAGATCACTATGTCTAAGGTTATAAGCACATCATCTTTTGGTATCAGAGCTTAGGAACCACGTTTCTCCAAATCCGGGTTTAAAAATTTCATTGACATAGCACAGTTAATGACGGGACGATTGGTAAGCATAAGATCTAATTTTTATGTTATTATGGTTTACGTTGTTTTGTGAATGATTGAATTAGGGTTTATAGTGATTATAAATTGTTGTGTTGTTGTTGTTATTACTGAGTGATGCTGAAATAGAGAATTAGGGTTTTCGTGTTGTTTTTGTTGTTGTGGGATTGAGGAAGACGAACAGTCATGTTGAAATATAGTGTGTATAGAGACACAACGAATGGTAGAAAATCACTGGAAGAGCAGTTGCAGGATTTGGCCAAGATGATGAACAATATGGTGACACAAATAGATAAAATGATTTTAGTACAACAACATGTGATTAATCAACCACCACTAACGCCACAAAAGGCACATCTAGGTATAATGAATGCTAATGATTATGATGACTAGAATTTAGAGTGTAAACGATGCTTGGGTAGAGGACATCTAGAATACCAATGTCCAAATGAGTATGCAATGCAAATTGTTAATGGGGTTCCAATGCATGTTGATGATGATGTTCTTGAAATGTAACAATAGGAAACTATTGTAATTTTTGAGAAAAATGAAATTGAGAAATAGGTGGAAGCACGGGAAAATTTTATAGTGGAAGAGGAAGTTAGAGAAGAAAGTAAAATATTTGATAAAGAAAGCATGGAGGATGTTGCATTGGAAGAGATGAATTTTTAAGGGATGTGCAACATGACATTGACTCTAAATGATGGTTATATACATGAATTGGAACCACTCGCATCAATGGCTATTGAGCGATGCAGATATTTTCATGTTCATTCTCCTATAGCTCACCCACTATATTTTGATGTGATGATGGGGTTACCCAATGTTAAAGGTTATAGTAGTGATTTTGCCTCTTTTAAATCATATGAATGACTTATATGCATCCATTGGAGCCTGGCTGATAATTTTATGTATTGGTTGAGTATAAGAATTTGGAATGGTGGCATAAAAATGAGTATCAGATTCTATACATGGGTTTTTTATGAGTTCTTTGTTAAAGATAGATATGATATTGACTCACTAAATGGATGTGTTCATTATTGTCTCAATGATTCTAAAGCCATACTATTGGGTTCTATGATTCTTGAATTATCTGATGAAGGATCTATAGATGACAATGAGAAGTTTGATGTTATTTACTTCAAAAGAGGCAAGTGTGGGAAACGAAAACTACTGAAGCTACAGGAATTGTATTTGCTTGACACTTGTCGTAGAGTCCTTAAGAATTCCATTGATAGGATTCATGACGAGTGGTTTGAATTTTTTGGAAAACTTTTAATTATGGATAGCTATTATGGCACCATGTGGTTGGAGGTGCTAGGACTTGATGTTGTGCTTCTATGGGAATCATTAGTCAAGAGAGGGTTCATAGATCAAGCCTTGGAGACAGTTTATGAGTCGATCCTTGATGAACACTTTTGAGTTTTGCAGGTTTGTATTTGTCGGGTGGAGCTTATTTCCATCAAGATTTGAGGACAAATCTTCAACAGGCCAGAAGGAAAGATGAGAAACAGTCTAGCCTGGTTCCATAGATGAATACCCGAACTAAACTAGAAGACCAAAGCTTGTTGAATCAAAGGAAAACAGCAAATGGAATGGATAAACAAACTCATTCAAAGTCGGCAGCTTATATTGAATGCTGGTAGCCTTGCAAGTTATAACCGGTGGCCCATACTTGACGTACGGTATTAAACAATTGAAGGTTGGTGATGGTAATCAGGTCAATCAGGTTACAAGACCGATCACTAGAGGCCGAGCTCAAGGATTATAGAATCTTACCATGCGAGTTTTGTCAGACAAATTGGAGCTAATTTGGTCGATGCTCCATCCATATATTATGACTTCAATGAACTATACGTGTCGGTGCTTTAGAAGGACAAGCAAATGAAGACTAGAGCATCATGGCATGTGAGCTACCACTTAGGCCGCCATCTTACTTTTTAGGCCGACAGCTTATGTATTTAGCCGAACCATCCTTTATTATTTTCATTAGTTTTTATTAGTTTTTGCATTGTTTAAGGGTTTTACTATAAATACCCTTCATGTAATAGAATCTTTAGTTTTTTCATGTGATTGAAACCCTAGTGAGAATTTTCTCTCTATTTCCCTTATCAATCAATTGTTGATTGTGGTGAGATCCCGTTCTTATCGATCCTTACGATTGTGATGAACATCCGTTCTTATCAATCTTTAGATTGTGGCGAACAAACCACTTCTTCTTGTTTGTGCGTAATATCAAACGAGAGTGAGTGTATTTCGAGTTGATCTGGTATGTCATATCCATATCAACGTTGATCATATCTTTTAATTTCTTGTATTCTAAACACAAAAGCCATAACAAAAATAGCATTTTTATTTTTTCTGAACATTTGATTTATGAGATCTACTGCATGCCCACTAAGATCACTGTATCTAAGGTTTTAGGCACATCATTGGGATTACTGTGCCTATTATGGAAGGGGTTGGGTGCTACTTTATAAGTGTGAGAGAAAGCCTCACCTCATGAGCTTTTGGGGTTGATAAGGCCCAATAGCACCCAAAAATGGTATCAGAGCCAAGGCTTACAACATATCTGGTTGAGAAACATAGACGGTTAATCCCATGATCCGATGTGTGATTGGGGGGGGGGGGGGAGGGATGTTGGGGATATCCCACATCTGTTGAAGAAAAGGCTTCAGATTAAGCTCAAAAAAAAAAAAAATGAGTAGAGACATCAAGTGTTTCAAGTGTTTGGGGCATGGACATATTGCTTCTCAATGTCCTAACAAGCGGGTCATGATTCTAAAAGATAATTAGATTGAGAGTGAGCATTCTAAGCCTCTATTGGAGGATGAGGATGATGATGATATAGAATATGCGGTTCAGGGTGAAGCATTGATGATTGAGCATGAGGAAGCTATTCCGAATCAGAGAACTAATTTGTTTTATATTTAGAGTTTAGTCAAAGGGAAAACGTACTTAATTGTGGTTGATACAGGCAGCCGTGCCAATCTTGTTTCTGCTGGAATTGTTTCAAAGTTTGGATTACAATTGGAGCAACATCCAAAGCCCTATGCTTTACATTGGTTAAATCATCAAGGAGCTATTCATGTACACAAACAAGTTCATGTTCCTATCTCCATTGGTGATTTTCTGATGATCTTTTATTGGATGTAATACCCATGAATGCTACACATCTAGTTCTTGAATGAATACACCATTCAGTACCAAGGCAAGAGATTCAAGCTGAACCCTATGAGTTTTGAAGAATTACAGCAAGCCAAGTTATTGCATATCAAGAAGACAGAGGGCTTAAAGAGTTTATTTGCTTGGACAAGCACGATGATCAATTCTAACCCCAATTCCAATGTGCCGAAATTAAAGACTCAAGATTCGAGGATGAATCTTCTTCAACCAGGGGGTAATAATAGAAATCAGATTGCTTCAAGGTAGGGAAAGGAAAGCTATCAAGAACAAGTTCCAATATGGTGATAGGGGATGAACATCGACAACTGGGAGTGCAACGCCGCCGATGTTACTAATATTAAATGCCAACGTTCGTTACAATTTGACCAGCATGACTTTTAAGCTTCTATGTTAGTTACTGATATTAAATGCCAGCGTTCGTTATAATTTGACCAGCGTGACTTTTAAGCTTCTATGTCATCTCCTTATATGTATTATGTTTTTCTTAGACAGAGAATTAGTTTTTTTTTTTAATATATATGTTTTGAAACACTCTTGAGCGAGTTGTAAAATCCTTTTGTGGTTTAGATTATTGAGAAATCTAATTTTCCTTTAATCGTTTGTTCTTATCAAATTTTTAGTTACATAGATTTGTGGCGAACACCATTTTTGAATATCGTGATTCATTGACACTATGAGTGCTTTGTAGATCGTGGTGCTATCGATCTATAATCCAATCACAAACTACTTTGTTTTTATTCTTCGTGGAACCTATGGAACGACGATTACATCCATGTCCTTGTTTAATTTGCAATTTCACTTCATTCTAAATCCCTGAAAGATAAAGATCGGATTTTTATTTGAGATCTGTTGAGGAGTCGCATTAATAGGGTATGTTATAGTTTGATTATGCCATGATATGTACTATATTATAAGATGGTTTTACGAATGGTTTTGTCACTTAGAAATGTTCTTTTCTAAAATAAAACCTAATTTTGTAGTTTTCTAGGATCAATATCATCAAATAGTCAATTTTATCAAAATCAATAAAATTTAACAAACTTAAAGTGGAAGATTTCAAAAATTAAAAATTACCAACACATTAAAATTTTCAATAGAAAACTACATAATATCTTATCATGATTAATAGATACGTAGATGCCCACGGATGATATAAAAAAATGTATATATATTCCTCTATTTTCTAAATATCAATTTGATTCTTATGTATTTGTAGATTTATTATTTTGTAAACATTAATAAATGATGATTGTATCATTTGGTAGACTTTAACTTATAGAAATCACATTGTAAATATTTCCATTATTAACATATTTTTAAAAATTAAAAGAGTGGATCCTATTTTAAGAATTTTAAGGTGGTAATCGTTTGATTTTTAATATGATAGCCTCCAAAATCATAAAATTCTAGTTTTTGTAAAATTAATTTTTTCACATATCAATAGCTAAACTAGGATCAACCTACCAATTGATCCTAATTTATTTTTTTCCGATCATGGTCGAGTGGCAACTCCTAAAAATTTTTAAAATTATATCTCTTCTAATTCCTATTCGAGGGTTTATATCAAATGGGTTAGTGTTAGATATAAATTGAATTAAAAAAATTAAACCTTAAATGAAAATCCTTTGGTCAATTCTAACTAAGATAAACTAAGTGTATAAGTTTAAGTCAACTCTAAAAGGCAATGGAAAAAAATTAAAAGAAATACAATTCAATGATATTCAAATTTTAATTATTCCTATACGAATAGTAAAAATATACTTACTATTCACAAAACATTCGCTTCTATTAATTGTAATAGCAATTTTACTGAAGCATTATTATTTATGAAAATATATCATATTACTGCATTTAGTTGCTCATAAAATTGATTCCAATGGGCATTTTTATTACTGAAAATATTGAAAAGTCATTCATTACTTAAACCTATTAATGAAAACTTAATATTGATTTTTTTTTTTCAAGAATGCCCTTTATCAAAATAAAAATTAACAAACTGTTGGTTTATCTCAAATGATGATTTTGATGATAAAAAAAGGAGTAAATAATTACTAACATATTCATTAAATGTGCAAGGATTTAATATAATCAAAGTGGTTTACAATGACTTAAGAGAATGATTTCAAAAGAGACTCCATGCAAAGAATACTTTAGAGAGTTTTTAGAGAAGATTTCAAAAACAAATGAGCTGTCAGAAGGTTCTCCGCTGGCTTTTTAAACTATCAGAAGGTTCTTCAGAAGGTAAATCAGAAGGTGAACTGCAACAAAAAAAATGACGAGTTTCAGCTCCAGATTCGAATTTTCTTTTTAGATTTAATATGTTGAAGACCCAGCTCCAATGATTGAGTATATTTGGGTAATATACTCAATGTGTTCTACAAAGTTGGTTCAATATCCATGGGGATTCGAATTTCATCGGATTAAAGTTCATTTTTTGAGAAAATTATGTTTTAACATCAAGGAAAAAGAACGTGACTTATAAGGATCAATTTTCAATAGTTTATTCAAGTTTTAGTTGGAAATATAGAAAACATGATCCAAATATGCAAGGAACTTGTCTGATGATTATTTATCCATATAAAGAAGTCGAAATTTATGGAAAATACGATATTTTTATTGCATGAACAGTACCAGACGAAGGAACAAGTCAACAACGGTGATCGCAAATTCGAATTTCAAGTTCAAGATAATTATACAAGTTGTTGGAGATTTAAACTTATCCATTGGGGCAAGAATTTCGAGATTACAACAACAAGATCTCAAGTTATTCAAAATTTGCAGATTTTGAAGAAATAGAAAAGCTAATATTACGCACAAAATAAGGAGCAAAGTTTATCCAATTGATTTCCTAGCCGTTGGAAGATACAATGATAATTATACTCACCCAAGACAGAAAAAAGGAAGCACAATCACTTGAAAAAGAAGACAAAACAAAGAGCCACGAATTTCTTTGAATTTGAGCAAATTTACTGTCATATTCTATTGTTACTATTCCTTGAACAAATACATTTGAGGAAACATAATTCTTTATTCCTCTGATTTGTTGTTACACATTTAATGTGAGTTGAGAGTTACAAGTAGGCTTAGTTGATTGATTGTTTATTAAAATCAAGCTAAGTGAATTGTAGCCAAAAGTTTGGCAAATACTTCTTGTAACTTCATTGATTTGATTGGATAGTAGAACACAACCGGTGAGGAATACCGGGACCCCGGCTTGGAGCTGGAAGAGAGGATTGACGCTCGAGGTGGAACCTTTATATATCGCTTTGCACTCTCTACTCCTCATCTCTCTTTAATTTCGTGATTTATTATTGATGTTGTATATGTGTGATATATGCTCAGAAGGTTAATCAGAGAGTAAATCATTCATATTTTTCTTACTTAGAGAGTTAAGCAGAAGGTTTCTAAGTGTGAAAGTCTTGAATCACTTTTGATCTGAATTTTTGCTTAAAGCTTTTATTTATTAAGATTATTATCTTAAGAAAGTTTTAAAGCCATTTTAGTTGAATAACCAAGTGGTGTGAAATTTATTCAAAATATTGAAAAGTAAATTTTATAACCAATTCACCCCCCCTCTTGGTTATCTTTTGGGACCAACACAAACAATAATTCAATTACAACTCTACTTCATTCTTTAATAATAGCAATTGCATTACAACCTTATTTCATTCAACAAAGTAAATGGTGTTATCAAACAACATAAGAAATAAATAACTTAAAAGCCCTAATTTGATTATATAGACTAATACCTAAGAAAAAACGTCATCCCTTAACAATGTGAAACTAGCTATTATAATATATCTTCTTTGTGATCTTTAAAGTTTTTTGCAGTCCATATCATTAATACTAAAACTAAAATGGGATGCAGTTGTGTCTAAGTAAATGCACATCTTAGATGATTCTTTAAGAAAATACGTTAAAGACTAGTACTTTTAGGCTCAAAATTTATTTTGAGTTTAAAATTAAATTAAATTTTATTTTTTTAATTTTAACTTTTAAAAATAATGTGTCACTACTCATCATTCTAACGCAATTGGTAAACTTTGCAAATTAGAACCCACTGAATCCATACAAGGTAGGTCTGATTCTAGGTCCTAAAAATTACACCCATGAACGGGTAAGTCTGAATTGGGTCGAGCCGGCTCCGGACTTGTACTAAGGAATAAATGAGAATGTTATTATAAAATGACACAACACAACTCAACTTTACATAATTGAAACTACAAACCTCAAATTTAAATTTGGGTTTAAAGCTCAAATATGTAAACTATTGAGAGGGTAGGCTATGGTTTTGAGGCATAAAGCTAAAAATAAAAGTGTTTAGATTTTAAAGCATGCTATCATACATCAATAAGATCTATTGAGTTATTCAGTAGTCTTAATAAACTCCTTTTGAAAGCACAACTTGAATTCATTCATGACAATTCATATTGTGTTTTTACCTCTTATTATCTCCTTTTTACATTGAAAAGCAATAACAGCAACAAGAATGATAGTAGTAGTAATGAATTACATTTTATATACTTCGCTCTTTGAGGTACGTTACATTTTCATTTTTTAACATTTTACACTCAACATTATCACATATAGTAAGTTGTACACCTGTCAAATTGACAAATAATAATTAGATAGATTTAATTAAATAATATAATGAAAATGCAACAAATGAATTTAAAAATTGTAAAAAGTGTATAAAAAAATAAATCTAAATGCACATAAAAAGAATCCAAGACCAAGCATGACTTACCACTAGGGCTGTGCAAAAAGCCAATCGAACCATGAACCGAATCAAACTGAACCGAAATTTCAGTTCTTTTTAAAACGTTGGTTCAACGATTCGGTTCGGGACCATGGACCAAACTGTATGGTTCGAACCTAACCGAACCGTTTTATATATTAAAAAAACTAAACATATTATTTTTGTTCTTATTTTAAATCTTGTGACTTAGATAGATGTTATTCATTAGAATAAAATTAGATTTTTTATAATATGTTTTAATTGTTATGTTGTTTAAATAAGATAGATTTTAATTTTTAGCCTCTAGTATTCTAACTTGCATATTTCTTTTCCATTTGTCTTGCTAATTAATTAATTAACCTACTTCTATTATTTAGTTATTCATTAATTTATATAATTGGTAATATGTTAGTTAGAAGCATATAACGAATTAAATTTTATGTTTTATATTGGGATAAAGTCTCGTATATAATTATAGTTCAAGATAATTGAAAAAAGAGATAGTCACAATTGTAGTTTTATAATGAAAAAATCACTTCTTTCTTATAAGTTTTGCATATTTATTTGATAAATGATTATTTAAAATATTGTTATTTATATTTGCATTAATGATAAGGAATATGTAATGGAATTTTTCGATAAAATATATTTTTTATTTTATGAATAAAAATGATCGAACAGTAAACCAACCGTACCGAACCATTTTTTTTCGATTCGAAAAAATTACAAATCGAACCATACCGTGCATACCCCTACTTACCACCACCTTGGGGATTGCACACCCACCTACAAGTATAGACTAGATACTGTGAAACCTTTTGTTGTTGTAATCACTCTTAAACATTCTATTTTAATCAATCAAGCTTCTTAAGCCACCTCCAGTGGGATTAATAGGTGCTTGACATAACTTATATTGGGAGTTGAGTTGAGTTTGAAGGGGGAAGAAAACCATAGAAACAGGAGTTTCCTTTTATGTTATGCATGGTATGCGAAAATGAATCCAGAATGGAATCACAACTCCAAGTTCCATTCTCATTTTGATATTTGGATGCATTTTTAAAAGCCAAAATTGTATTCTTGGAAATTGATGATTTCAACTTTGAAAGGAGTTTGATTTCTTTTAAGAAGGCGAAATAATGATTCCATTCATTATCATAAATTATAACTATTCTCATTACTTTTTTATCCTCTTCCATATGTATTATTCATATTAATTAATAAGAATATGCTTGACAAATACCATTAATTCTACAATATATCAAAATAAAGGAATAGATTTATCATTCCATATGGAAATATTCCATTACAAACAATTTCACATCCGAAACATGACATAATAGCTCTTCCAATGGGATTCATTTTATTGTGTATGTATTTTAATTGTATATAAGGTTATTTAATCTTTTTTTGTTATTTTAACTTGTGTATATATAAGTAATGCATGTATGATACAATGCAATCATATAGCAATTATTAATTAATTACGATAGCTATTCCCAACATCAATTCCTATGCATGGTGTTAGAACATTAAGTCTGGAATAAACTCTAAATTTTTCCCCTTTCTTACATCTTTTCCTTTTCCTTCACTTCTATAATTTCCAACAAGACTCACTCGATAACTATCTTTAATTACTAGCAACTCATTTTTTACACACCCCCTCCCCCCTTCTCCTCTGTTACATTAGCAACTTACATCTCTTTTTCTCACCTGCAACATCATTTTCTCATCCATCTTTGTTTATACCAACAGCCATTACCACTCCAACCCTCTATATCTAAACAACTCCAAAGTCTCATCCCAACCTTAACCAATACCCAATGACGTGTGCTTTGTGTGTGTGTGTGTGTGTGTGTGTGGAGGTGGTGTTAAATCTTAATCTTGACTTTTAGGGTTATGAAATTTTATGAACGAACAATGAAATAAGTGATATGGATAGATTATTGTTCAATGGATCCACGAACAATAAAATAAAATTTGTTTGTAATTAAATTATAGAACAATAGGATCACGATCTATAAAGTAATCACGATTGTTAAAAGAATCTCAAGACTTTAACCAGGTTCAACACAATTTTATATGACACAAGAATTGATAAGAACCAAGATAAAGAGAACCAAAACTCAATATTCATAATTACCACAAAGGTTTTTTAACACAACAGGTGTTTCAAAACTCAAAAGATAACATAAAACTTCTATGTCCCTTTGAGTGTTTACTAGCCTTTATACATAGGCTTATTATAAGATAGTTAGTAACTAAAAAATATAATTGTGGCAGTTATGTAACTGATAACATAACTCAAAAAACATAATTGTGGTAGCTAGGTACTGATAACATAAACTAATAAAAGAAAACTCAAAAGACAAAAAAATAAAATAAAACTGTCAGATAAAGAAGGCCGGCAGCCTTTAATTATAAGCCTTCTATGTCAGCAGCGTAAATATGATGGCCGGCGGCGTTTGTGCCAATGTACATATCTGTATCTCCAAGCTTCAATCCTTGTGCCAGCTTTGAATTTGCTTTCCTTTCCAACATTTTTAGGCTTTCTAATTTCTATCACCCAACTTACTTACTTCCCTAAATCACTAACGCTGCTATCCCACCTTCTCTCGCCGACGAATCTTAACATCCTCTTTGATCAATTTCTTTTCTTTCCTATCTTATTGCCCTTACCTGAATGATTCTCCTATATTTGATTGCTATATAAGCTAAAATACATTATTGACCATTCACCTCAATTAAAAACCATGACTTCAACAATTATTGTTACATCAACTTTTTTATGCTTCGTTCATGGATATGATGCCATTCTTACCACGATCAAAAGGTACCCTCACTCTAAGGTACTTCGCCATGTTATACTTAAACTCCTCCCACTTCTAGCTAGATAACTGCTTTGGCACTACTAAATGGCTTAAAACTCACTGCTAAGGTATTGTCCAATTTAGCGAAATACCCACATAGTTTTATCCTTAGTTGCATTTGCTTTAAAGGATCACCATCGTGAGAGTATTTTCTATTGAGCACGCTTAACTTTGGAGCTTTGATAACCTCAAGCTATTACACCAAAAGATGGCTAGATAATTAGAGTTACACACTATTCTGATTCTATTACTTTCAAGTAGTTCATGCTTGGAAGGCTTAAACGCATGGCACTAAGGATGATCATTCGCGCATTACATCTCTGTTTCTCAAACTTGCTTCCTCTTGGAGATAAGGTTTTAGTGCCCACTTTAGACCTGGAGGGTGCAGTCGCTTTCTATAAACACTTCAAGTTTCTTTGCCACCCACCGCAATATGTAGCTTCCAATATTCCCCCAAACCCCCCAAACAATTCATAGGAGTACTTTACCTTCGACATAATCATGATTAATTTTGCCTCTTAGTTTATTAATTGTGCCAAGTTTGCAGGTTTATTGTGTTATATGCATATGTGAAAAAAAAAATTATTGCCTTATTCCTTAGCAAGTCACATAATGTGTTGTAGTATCTCAAATATGGTGTTATGCCCTATGACTCTCGATGTAGACATACTCTCTTACTTAAAATCTATGTTGATTATAATAGGTTTTTATGGGTAATAATGCATCACTACCTATATCTGATACCGACGATCTTACTATTTGCACTTAAGGCCATAATTACTATTTCAAGAATGTTTAACATGTCTTCAATCTCACACATAATCTATTGTCTGCGCTATTTGTGCTAAGAAAATGCATGTGCTGTTAGTTTAGTTGACTTTATTTTCTATGTTAAGGATTCGCGGACTAACTAGACACTCCAACATCTAACTAGGGTCTCTTTATCCTATTACATTGGGTCTTGTCAATCTCCCCTCTCCTTAGTATCCGTAATGAAATATGATATTCTTGTTATATCATCCACATATGAAGTTCTCACACGTTAGGTCGGTGTTGAGTTTCCAATCAAGTCTTTGTGTTTATAGTTTCTTCACTCCATTACATTTGCAAGTTTACTTGTCTTCCATTTCAACAATTGCCATATAAACATAGAAGCCCCTTGATTTAATTCATTCTAATATTTGGTATCAAATTAGATCAAATCTTAGATATTGTGATTATGTACTTAATTGAAAATTATTCTCCAATTATTAAAATTTTCATAGCCATGGTAGTGGTGAATTTGTGAAGTGAGCTCTCACTACTTCTTACTGACACACAGATAACTTCATTATCATGTCATATACTCATAAATCAAATGTGACCATTGAGTACAAAACATCATATATCCTTATCAACTCACGTTCATATCAACTTACATTGCCTTCTTTGGTTGATGCTACCCCCGCTGTTGTTTACAATATCAATTGGCTCCTATTAGCTAATGTCATGATAAGTCGCTCTTGAACTCCTCCATTGTATGCTCCTAGACATCAATTCTTTGTGCATTTGATTGCCTCTACTTCCCTACCTCACTTAAAAAGTACAACAAACTCTCCTTGCTCATCCTATATTTTCATCAATTTCCATCAACCATAGAGGCTACTGTTTTCTTAACCCTTCCTTTAGCCAAATACAATAAATCAGGATGTAATCATCTATGAGCCCAATTTTCCCTACATCAATTCTCACACCAATTACCCTACATAATTAGTTAAAACCTTTGCCATGTTTTTACCTTCAATTTCACCTACACTTCTTCCCACTTCGATATTCATACCTTACCCCACCATGTATATCTCCCTCCTACTCCTGCTTATACAGACACTTTGTTGCCTATTCAC